>PVKM010008090.1:0-39830 GCA_004027735.1 Carollia perspicillata
CCCGTGCGGCCAGCACCGGGATGGGGGTGTGTGCGGAGAGGCTGCTGTCTTAAGCCGGGGGGTGGGGGTAGGTGGGTGAGATCGCCAGGCTGGAAAAGGAGTGTGAGACACACACAGCAGAATGCAGTGTTAGGAGAGTTTCGAAGGTGTCGAGTTTGGGGATTTCTGAAAGGAAGGGTTGGTGGTGTTTAGGGCGGCATGGGGGTTGCGGAAGGAGGGAGGCCTAGCCTGGGAGACGACGCGAAAGCTAATGACGCCAGGAGTAGCCCTGGTGGAATGTGAGGGTGTGGGAGAAGGAAAGGGAGATGGGATTAGCAGCAGGTATAAGCATCGTGCGTGTGGGGGTGAGTGATGTGGGTGTGTTGTGTGCGTGTAGTCAGTGTATGTGGCTTGTCAGGCGTGTGTGTGTTCCTGCGCGAGCGGGTGCTTGGAGTTTGGTATGTGTCAGGTATGTGTGTGGCATGTGTTTGGTGTGTGTGCGCGCGTTCGCGCACGCACTATGTTTAGCAGATGGGGAAAAGCTGTAAGATGAACAAGGGTGGTTCCATAGGGAGAAAGGAGCTGGTTGAGGGAGGAATAAAAGCTGAATGTGGTGGACAATGGGAATGGAGGAAAATGAAAAGGTAATACAGTATTTTAGTCTATAGTAAGAGAGAAAGGACTAGAAACCAAAAATATTGAAAATGGAGGGAGGGAGAAGTGGGAGGATCCTGACAAACAAAGGGGATAGGGCTATGAAGGCTGCTGGGTGTGGAGATTCAGGAAAAGCCAACCAGAAGGGAAATGAGGGGTGGAAGACTGCTGAGCTGTTGGAAGGGGCAGGCTTTGAAGGGGCCTCTGAGATAAGGCTTCTCAAGCCGGGTTGGATCAGAATCACCTGATGCGCCTCAGGAAAATACAGATTTCCGGCCTAATCACCATAACAACGGAAGACTTGAGGTGGGGAAGATCCCCAGCAATCTGCATTTAACACGCTTCTTGAGGCCAGTTCGAGAGGCAGCCAGGTTTGGAAAGTCCTCTTAAATAGAATACATATTTGCAGTAGAGGAGGAAGAGATTTTAGCTCTTCCAATATGGACTCCTCTAAAGCCATGGAGCTCAGCAAGTATGTATACACTGACCATGCTCTTTTCCCTGCTGCTCTGGAGAGAGGGAAGAGTATAGAAGGCAGCAATCCAGCCATCCTCACCCCCACTTTGTTTTACTCTCCCAGTCCAACTAATCAAAATCAGATGTGTTACAATTCTTAAGGAACTCTCCCACTTAGCAGCTTTTCTTTGTGGATTATTTAGAAGACCTACTTTTTGCAGATGTATAATTGTCAGAATAATTTGAAAATCACACCTATATTATTTGTCACTCAGGTGGCACACCAAAGAGGCATTATCAATAAACATAATCATGTAAATACCTGTTATTACTGAGCTATACCATAAAGCAGTAAAAACACGTGTATGTGAGGCATCATCAGATAATTTTAGTTTGCAAAGTCATTGAGGGATGTAGGCCTGTGCAAAAAGCACAAGACAGGCAACCTGGGTTCTGGCCCTGGATAGATCATTGACCAGGTGTGTGACCCGGTGCCAAACATTGTTCTCTCTGGGCCTTAGTTGTCTCTCTTTAAAATGATAAGGGTGGCCCCTGTGGGATATCTCTAAGTCTGTCCTGCACTGTCATCCTGTGAGCCCATGAATCTGTGATATTGCGTGGAAAGGATACTGAATGTCACAAAGGATTCCTAAGAATTACACATTCTGATGCCTATTCTCTGCATGGCATTTATGTGGGTACTGGGACTATGGCAGTGACCCGCCCCACCCCCCCACTTGTGGAGTTTACATTACAATGACTATACATTCTGATGAATATTTTCCAAAGTCTTTTAATGTTCCCCTCACACTGTAAGTATTCTGTGACCATAATTTCTGAAATGAGGTCCAAGCCAGTACAATTGGCCTATTTTCAAGCACTAAAGGCTACCATTTCCACTGGAAAACTGAAGGTGTTTTTGTTTGTTTGTTTGTTTTTGTTTTTTTACTTTTCTGGTGGAAATAGCATATAATGGTTAAAAACATTTTTTTAATCTTATTTGCATTTAAAGTTGATCATAAATTTCATTATTTTAAAAATCCTAATGGATTGTAGTTTCAGCTGATCGGGCTATATTGAAACGACTCATATTTGGCATAGTGGTTACCTATGAACTTTAATGTCGGTTGCTACTCAATCAACCTTTGGGAAAACACTGTTTAAAGTACACTGGATTCTTTTCATTTACTTGTGCAATATTTAAATGAGTCTGAACACCTACTTTATCAACAGAATGATTCACCTCTCTTAGGTGAAAGTTCAGCATAGTATATATAATAGCATTCTAATGTTTTATGGAATAATTATGTGGTATTGATTCAGCCTCTATTTTCTGTGAAAGTTTTAGGATTTTCTCTTCAAGCCCACCAAAAATAGTGACAGCTGGTCTCTGATAGCTCTTTATTGACAATGAAGATTATGTAACATGGATAGATTCTGAACCACTGATACTCAAAAGAATTTCTCCTGCAGATGCCAAATGTTAATATTTAATGCAGTCTCACAACCAAAGATACTTTGGACAATTATAAGGGAGTGTTTGTTCTCACTTATGAAAACCTTAGTGTATATTATCTTAAGAAACCATGACTTTCACTGGTATGTATCCCAGGTGCCTAGAGCAGAACCAGACTCTGGGTTCAGTCTCCTAAAGCTAAATTCTGACCTGTGTACTCAGATTATCTTGGATCAGTACCTACCAGCCTCCTCGCCAGGAGATAATCATTTATGGCTTTTTTGTTAGCTATTTGAAAATCATAGGAATTGGATGATAATGTATAGCATATTTTGATTTAGTGTAAAAGGTTAATGACAGGCCTCTTAGTCTCTACTACATAATGATTCAAAGTATCAATATCACAGTTTCCAAAAGGAGTTGGATATTGCAAAAGAGGGCTTTCTATCTTGATGATAAGAAAGCCGTTTTCTGTGTGTGAACCACAGAAAAATGAACTAATAAAGAATTGGTCTTTGGTTTTGTTTTGTTTTGTTTTTGAAGAGGGGCCGTATGGGGTCTTTGCTGGAAGAGATGCATCCAGGGGCCTCGCCACATTTTGCCTGGATAAGGAAGCTCTGAAGGACGAGTATGATGACCTTTCTGACCTCACTCCTGCCCAGCAGGAGACCCTGAACGACTGGGACTCTCAGTTCACTTGTAAGCATTTTTTTTTCTCTAAATTGTGCCTAGATCAAATTTCAACCAGTAATAGGATTCAGGGCAGTCCAATAGTTATTGCTAAACAGCTTGAAACTTGGGAGCATTTTGATAGGCTCCTGAATCTTAGATGGATCAAGTTCATGGCTTAAAGTAATTGCAGCAGTGCTGAGTCACTTGCATGGTTGCATATCAACTTTTAGCCTCATTCTCTATGGAAACTCGAGTTTCTAGTTTTTCAGTTTTTGAGAGGTTTGCATAGATTCCACACTAGGATTTGGTGGTTGATGTGAGGGGAGAGGAAAGGGGCCATCTTGACTACAGAAGGGGGTTTTCATAAGTCCTCGTTTGTAGAGCTTGCCGTTTAAAAGCAGCCCACATTTCTGTTGAAGATTGGGAGACTTGTATTATACAAAACAGCTTCTCTTTGAATCTGATTGAGCCTAACTATAGGCCTCATCTCTACAAATTATGCTTATAATATGCCCAACAACAATGGTGTCTGCATTTTGAAAAAAAGAAAAGGAGACACTTGTTTCCTGTCTTCTGCTAAGGACTGCAGTCCTTGGGGAGAAGTAAGGTTGGAGGTTAAGTTCAAATTTTGAGCACTGAGACATTGGCTTTTATCAAATCTAAGTATTTAATTATTCCATTAGCAATATTTTATTGTTAAGAATTTGAAGAATAATCTTTCCCAGCTTTGAAGCAGTATATGAAGACTATGATCATTTCTTTTAAGGAAGTTTTTTTTTTTTTTTTCATTTAAAATGTGGTTTTTCTATTTGCTGTTCCCTATAATCAGTTAAATATTACTGGTTTTTGTTTGTTTTTGCTAAATCCAACCATTTTCTTTGAAACCAAAGCTGACTTCAGAGAGAGTTCTTGGTTAATAATTAGCCCGATGTGGCTCTACCTTTAGAGTTTGGTTCCCAAGCAGGCTAAGTATAGCTTTCAATTCTAGAGGCAAGTCTTTTTACTTGGGAAACATAATTCAGCTATCTAAAATAGTCCCTCATTTTTTTGCATCCTCAAGATGCCTTTGTAACAGTAGATTCTTCTATATGAAACCAATGAGCTGTAATTTACAACTTACAAAGCTCTATGTTCTAAGGCTTCCTTTCATTGGTAGGGTAAAAAGTGTGGATTTTCCCCTCTTGAACCAAGGCTAGCCCCTAATACTGTTGTGAAACTTCAGCTATACCTAGGGTTCTTGTAGATTTCCCTTAAGGCAGGTTTTTAAAATACCACCTAGCTTTTGTCTTGCACAGTCCCAAGCACCCTTGGAACCTTTATGATATATTTAGATAGGGAAGTTCCAATTGTTCCTGGTGATTATTTCACACAAAAGCAGGTCTGGTTACCTGGTTAAACAGGTTGGGTATTCCTTTAATTCCTACCCATATTCAGAAAGAGGAGGCTCTGTCCTTTTGTCCTCTGACATTGAGATGATTAACCCTGCATTAGCTTGGCCACAGTGATACAGCCATTATGGTGGTGGTTTGCTGACTCCATTCCTTCCCAAGTCTTGCTTTCCAGTTTGTCCTCTTAAATCTGTTTACTCCACCATCTCCAGTGCTCTGCCTTCTTTACCACTACCTTTAACAGTGCATAGTTTTTTTCCTCGTGTTGGGGAAAATTTCTATCTACTGTTGTCTCCATCTACTAGATTATCATTCATTCCCTCCACTGTCAGACAACTGTCTAGTAAGTGGTTGTTCCTGACCACTGCTTCGTTTCCTCTCCATACCTCCTTGCTCCCAGAAGTATGATTTCTATCCCCACAATGTGAGTGAACTTTCTCTGGGATTTTCAAGGACCTGCTTCTTGCCAATACTAACTTCTCCAGTCCTTGTGATGTCATGTTCCCCTCCACAGTCCCCATTTCAATCCATGGAATCTCTAGTTTCCACTTCATTAACTCATGTTTCCAGTTCTCCTTTAAATTATTTCATATTCTTCCCTTTCCACTCTCACACTGACATGTCCCACTACTCCTGGCTCTTGTTCCTTTGTGTGCCTGCTGGCCTCCTGGTCTCACTGTAATCTGCCCTCAACACCACACAGATACCATTGTTGCCAAAGCACTATTTTACTTGGTGATACCTTTGTCATAAACCTCCAGTGCCCTTTGCCACCTGTAGGATAAGTCCAAACTCCTCAGGCTGGCTTTCCACATCCTTCATAATATTTTCCCACACTGTTTAGCCAACCTTAACTCCTCCTACTCCTGCTGACCTGGTCTCTTTACTGCATCCCAGATATGTTGATTCTCACTTTCATGCTTTTGTATGTGGTGGTTTCATTTTCTGGAAATCCCTCCCCAAATCATTCTGCCCATTTTCTAAAGCATATTCTAACTAACTCATAACAAGCCTTCTAAACCCTTATGCAATGCATTTGAACACTCATTGCACACTCATTGTCACACATCACTACCTGTTTCATATTTTTTCTGAACAAAACTCTGAGAAGCCCAACACATTGTTGGCCTCTAATCAAAACTTTAATATGAACTGTGGTATTGATTTCCTGTTAAGCATGAAAATGACCATCTGTGTTTTTTCTTTACCTCCAGTCAAGTATCATCATGTGGGCAAACTGCTAAAGGAGGGGGAGGAGCCTACCGTGTACTCTGATGACGAAGAACCAAAAGATGAGAATACTCGGAAAAATGATTAAAGCATTCAGTGGAAGCATATCTATTTTTGTATTTTGCAGAACCATTTGTAACATTCCAGTCTGTCTTAAAATGTGGTGATTTCAATATTTAGAAAAGTTTTGAACTTGTAAATTTTTTTTAATTAACATCACTAGCGACACTGATAAAATTAACTTAGACTGCATGATGATTGTGTGTCATAAATCCAGAAAGTGAGCTTCAGTGCTGTAATACAAATGTGAGTACTGTTTTCCTTCTCTCTGTAGTTACAGGCTGAATTTAAACTTGTCTTTCCAGAAAGACAGGTTAAGACTTGGGTACTTCTCCCAAACAGGTAGAAATGTAAAATTTGCAAAATCCTGCAATACCAGGAACAAAGGATCGACTTTTAGTCATAGTTACTCTTAACTGAATTAAAGCAAATCTGCAGTGTCCCAAAGGCTTTGATGTTCATTAAATAGAGCTGTCCAGGAAGAAAATGAAATCTCATAACTGGGTTTAGTTGTTTCTAGATGGCATTATTGTTCTCCTTCAGACACTTGGACAACCTCACTAACAAATCTCTACAGTGAGGATTAGGACACGATTTGAACATTCAAAAGAAGTTTTGGGGAACATCAGCTGGCCTGCCTAAAAACCCAAATACATGAAGATCGTAGGACTATCTTCCCAATATTCATGTTCATGGTGGGGCAATGGTCATTTTATGTGATTTGACATGAGGGGCATATAGAACAGGTGTTTGCTCCCCTAAGAGCCTGCACCCACCCCTGAATAATGAAACAATACACATCACTATCTAAGTGGTTTTTGAAGTACAGTATATTCATAAGGTAACAGTTAACTCTTACATTGTTGCAAAACTAGAGCCACTGCAAGAGTAGTAGTCAAGTGTCTAGGTCTTTGATATTGGTCTTATTAACAGTAAACTTAGCTTAAGTAGACTGTACAGTTGTATGAATACGTAAGTGTTGTGTGAACAACTAGTGAGGTTTCAAACTTGTAATTGTAGTTGAATAGTATTTTCCTTGTATTTTCTTGTGAACCATGTTTAATGGTTTTACCTCAAATCAGAAAACAAAATGAAGTGCTTTGGTCAGTTAATAAAATGGTTTTACCCAATATATTGTGAGGTTTTTTTTTTTAAACAATCTCAGGAACCAGATTAAATCATTTAAGTTTAGCTAAATACTAAGAGTTTAGCTTTTGAGTAGATTTTTTTTTTTTTTGGTATTCCAAAAGAAACAAGTAAATGGGAAACACATCATAGAACTCTCCCACCACAAACTCAATACCAGCTGTTAGAAATGGTGGATTGGGCCCTGACTGGTGTGGCTAGGTTGGGTTAGGGGCATAGTCCTGTAAAGCAAAAGGATGGTTATTGGTTCAGTTCTTGGTCAACGCACATGCCCAGATTGTGGGTTCAGTCCCCAGTGGGGGGTGCGTATGAGAGGCAGAGAGGCCACAGATCAATGATTCTCACATTAATGTTTCTCCTTCCCTTATTCTCTAAAAATCTTTAAAAAATGGATTCAATTGAGTTTGTGTGACTTGTCGAATTTTGCCTCTTTAAATCAGAACTTTTCTAAACTCAAACACAGACCTCCATTTAGGTCTATATATAGCAAGGATATAAAGGAATAGTTTCAGTACTGGCTGGGTGGTTCGTTAGGAGCATTCCCTGCACCCCAAAACATTTGGTTTCAATCCCCTGTCAGGCATGTATGGGAGGCAACCAATTAATATTTCTCATGTTGATGTTTCTGTATCTCTCTTCCTCTTTCTAAAATCAATGAGAATTTTTAAAACATTTTAAAAGGACAATTTTACTGAAGGCATTGTTACTAAGTGCCAAGGCATAGTTTTGTTTTAATGTACCATCTGATCAGGAAAGGAGTCAGGAATCCTTAGAGTAGAAAAGTTAATTCACTTCATGTCAAAAGGGGGATATCAGATTTGCATATACAGTCAGTTGTATAAACACAAACAACCAGTTACTCTGAATATTAGTGTTTTGCCCTTTTTTTTTTCTTTTTTACCCGTGTCCCGGCGCTTGAGGATCGAACCGGCAGACTGGAACCCATCGGCACCGAAGACATCACACCAAGGGGGCTGGAGCCCTTTCCCTCTCCATACATTATGGGGATCGGGACTGCACACCTGACCCCCGCCAAGAAGAGGAGGGCGTGTTTTGCCCTTTTAATGTTGGCAGTTTTATTCCAAGATATGTACTTCCTGAACCAAAGAGGGCTCACGGCTTTGCATGTTTTATATTGTTCAACTATATTATTGCCTGGTTTTGTTTTTAAATGTGCTTTCCCCAACTAGGTTTCAGTCAACAAATAATCGAGTTTCCTGTCATGTGCCAGACAATCTGTTATACCTCCATATGCTTTGGGGAAGGGGCGGGAAAGAAAAGAACTTGGGCCACATTTGCAGCCTGAAATCTCCTTTAGATGTTAAGATTAGGCTACTCCTTTTACAAAGTTAAACAGGTTTGTCTGAGGCCAAGAGGAAAACACCCCAGAGCCTTGCTAAAGCTTCAATTCCAAATAGCTTGATTTTCCTCTGCTGAGAACTTAATCAACACCATTTGATCACATATGAAAAGATATTACCATAAGGCAGGACTAGTCTAAAAGCTTCACAAATCCAGCTCATATATTCATAAGCCATTTTATGTAGAAGGCTCTATTCGAGATGAGGGAGCCACCATGGACCAGTGGGGAAAATGTCAGGTGAACATGTTTGCTTTCCATCTGCTTTCGTCAAACTCCTGCAGATACACTGTTCTCAATACCAGTGTCTCTGGGTCCTAAGCAGCATTCTTTAAGTGTTTTCAGTATCTATCCAAATCTTCGACTTCTCTACATTATGTCACATGCACCTTACCTGGGAGGGCCAAACTTACGCAAACTGAGATCAAACAAAAATCCATACAGCCTTTTCTGTCTCAGAAGGAGCTCTTTGAACCCAACAAGGACCCTTTCACCTCTCAAGTGCCCGGATTGAACTCTAAGTTATAGTCTGCCTTCCTTATATAAATAATACTTAGAGGCAGTTTGCTATACATTTCATGTCAAAATACAATGAACTCATGAATGGACAAAGAGTGATTACTGAAGCCCCTAACTTCTCAGACTAGACTCTAATACCCCACAGCCACACTTGTTTTGGGGCATTGTGTAACTTTAACACTTCCACCAAGGGCTGAAGGGATGAAACAAGCTACCGTGGAGTCCATTTCTTACTCTTCCATAGCACTGATAAAACCTCGGCCAAAGGGAGAAGAGTCAAAAATCCCCATGTCATGATTTCAACTTATCCAGAATAAAGCTGTGGTTTTGTCATCTCTGAGAGTCAAGTCCCATAAACTAGCATCATAAAGGGAAAAGTTGCAAAGAAACAACATTGAAACTACACATGTATGTTTTCCAAGAAAATGTTACTGTAGATGTCCAACATTCCAGCCAATAGTATGGTGAATGAACCAAGACTCTATTCTCTATGACAATTTATTTTTAATTTATCTGAAAGTTAAACATGTATTATTTCTCTAACAACACAAATGAGAAAAAGGATCCGCAACATTAAGTGCAAGGCAGCCTACTATAGGCAGAAACTTACTCCCCATCTTGGAATCATCAGCATTTATGTAAAAGTTAACATTTTTAAACTTTCTTGCAACAAACAAAAATACATTTATTTGGTTGTTATTTTCAAAACTACCAATGCGCATAGCTTTCTACCTGAGAAATTCAAACAAACTGAACAAAAACACATGGACAAATTTTGAGCTTTCTTAAAACACTATCCATGACACATACAAGGAAAAACATGAGAATACTTATTTAAAATGACAGTTTAAAGTTCAGGCCTTACTTAATAGGACATAGAAAAAAGATATGAAAAAATACTTTTGCCCCGGTTAATTAAATAACAGTGCAGCAAATAACAATGTTAATTAATAGAAAGTGATGACAATATTTTCAGTTCTATTTCATTCCTTGCTAAGCCATTCAGTCGAAAAATTCAATGATTATTTCTCATTTAAGTCCTACATAAAAAAAGAGGTTTACTGAAATCTAGAATGTGTTACCAGAAGACATAAAAATCCAAGATTGTATAGAAAGTAAACATAAAAACAGTATTTTTACTTTCTTTTAGGTCAAAGGGTGGTATGTAGTTAGCAAACAAGACAAAAACAGTACATAGACGAAACTTAGCACCAGCTATATTATACAAAAAAAAATGCACATGCTGTTTTAGGCAATTTATTTTTTATTATTTTATGTCTTTATGAGCAGCACACTGTTTCTGTGACTGAAATCCCAACAAAGAAAAAATTATCACATAACAAGAATTTGAGTTTTTTTTCAAAACAATCACAGCTGCTTTCCATAACATTCTTTGCTTTAACAGCATGAAACACAAAAAAATAAGGAGGCAGAGTCCCAGTGGAAGAGAATAATGTCTAGTTTCTGATAGCTGTCTGACAAAATACAAGTCGTTAATAGTTTAAAAGGCTGCTTGGACAACAGTACTTTGAACATTTATAGTCATTGCTAGTCTTGAGAAGAGAAAAGGCATTTGCCTGCATTAGCAATTTTTCAGATTTGACAACCAAACCTAGTTTTGATGGCAGAGTCACTGGCTTGAAAGTGGAATTGAAGACAAGAGAGCCAACAAATCATTTGTTGGTTATTATCTTAATAGTAAACATAATCTGCTTTGTTACATTTATTTCTGAACTTTTGCATGTACCAGCATACGTCTGTTGAATATGATTAGAAGAGATCAATGAAACAAACCATGGCTCTTGCTTTAGATAAATTACAAGATTGTGTACCCCCCTCAGGTATCAGGTTGCTCAAGAGGCTGGTTATGAGCACACATTGTGTCTCGTCATTCTGGGCAACCACACTGACTGTCATTCTGCCTTGGCTTTACCAGCTGGTACTTTTCTATCATGTTAGGACTAATGGAAATAAATCATGGGATATGAAAATGTTGCCTTCCAATACTTCTGTGAATTAAAATCACCTTTTCCTGCTGCTGATTGTCTAATCCCATTGATGTCTTCAATTGCCAAGTCAGGTATAGATTTGTTAGGGAAAAAAGGTCATCTACTGCCCCTGAGGTCCTAAATCCAATATAAGGCAGAATGAATCAGCCAAGTTTTCAACAGAACATGCACTGCATTAAGATGAAGTGTTTATGAATCTATAAAATATTTCAATTTAAAAACATATTCAAGAAGTCCAAAACCAGTAAGTAAAAAGATAAATTGTTTAAGAGTTTACAAATCCTGCACATATATGACTTGCCCTGGCTAGAAAAGTATGGGCATTGTCCTCGACTCTTCCTAACTCCATGGCATTACTGAATATTGAGGAGGCACTTGTTACTGTTTAATAAAAGTCATATTGGGGATATTCAGTGGTTTTTTACAAACTCGTATCACCCAACCCTGAGTGAAAGGATTAGATAGCCTGAAATGGAATACCGTCATCTCCTCTCTTTCCAAGTGCCATTATTGGTGCCCAAGGATATTTCAATATTTCCTTTTGCAAATCCCACTGGTGTATCACTTCAATCCTGTTGTCTTTCTAGGCTGGAATGACATGAGGTTCTTAAAAAAAAAAATTCTGCTAATTGTCCACTGTCCCTCAAAAGGCCATATGAGCCTCTTTTAGATTCTTCTTCTGAGACTTTGTTTCTAAAAGGACAATTCCTTGAGTAGTATGAACATATTAACGAGATTAATTTCTTTCTAATGGATGCTCATGAAACCCTCTCATGTCATGAACAAGTCTGTGTTCTAGCCATTGTCTCATTTATTTTATCTATAGTTGTTTCTAGATAGATGAAAGTGAGGAAAGTTTGTTGTACATGGTATTCTGACCAAATCAAAGAACATGTAAAAAGATCCTTATCCAATGTCATCCTCTTTGAAGATAAATGGTGCTAAATGATAACCTTATCGGTAGCTAAAGGGTCAAAGAGGCTTTATCTCAATACCTCTCAATGTTAATTTGCTCCTTCACTAGCACCAAATTAAAGTTGCAGTTGAACTGTAGAAATGTTGGTTTGGGGATGAAGAACTTTTGCAAGTACATTGTTTTACTGAGCTTCAGAAACTGGATGGTTTGTATTTCTAAGGCTTGCCAATACACCTGTAGTGATTTTGACCTATATTTTATAGTTTGAGAAGAGAAATAAGGTTTTTCATTTGACCTTGCTCAAGCTTTTAAATGTTGCTCTCTAGATCTTGTTGCTAACTACATAGCTATATTTAACTTTAAATGCTCTTCTTGCAAATTGTTTATTGTGAATAAGGGTGTTCCTGATTTAAGAGACCTTCAAAACATTTGAAAATATATAGAGCTAGTGTATTTGTTTCCTAAATTATAGCTTCCACAGTCAGTGTGCTCCTGACTGTTACATCTAATAGGATAATTATCCAAAGTCGGCATGAAATCTGTGGAATTCTCATGTCTTTTGAACATTCTTAAATCCTCGTTATATTCTGACTTCTGCAGAAACTCTCTTCTTTGAGGAAAACACCTTGAATAGAAAGCATTAGCACATTGTGATGATGTTGTTGGCACATAAAAGGGCCTGTAGTTAATTTTCTGGTCAAATGTATTATCACTAAACTTACTCTTCTTTCTTGTGCTGTCATCTAATACATCACTGGAACTGGATTTCTGGTAGTTGCCCTGATAAAACAAGTATCTGGGGGCTAGCTTTTCCTCCTTTTTGCTGTTGCTGTTCTTAGCTCCCATGGAATTGTTTTCATCCTCAAGCCACGAACATCTCTGTTCATACTTGGACCTCTTACTGGGTTTCCCAAGCTGGTACTTAGAGAATTGCTCCTCCCCAAAATGTCTCCACTTTGAGTACAAGGTAGGCTGACTTGATCTAATTTGTTGATTGTGAGTGATGACTTCATCAGTATCAAGAGATCCTTCTTCTGGGGTACTTTCATATGTAGCCATAGATTTCTCTTTCTCCTCTTTGTTTATGGTAAGGGTTTCACTGAACCATTCAGAATCACTACTAATTTCCTCTAGGAAATCTGTGAACTCCGAGTTTAAGTTTGCTGACCTTTTGAATGAGGAAACTTGACTTTGACTTCTGGGTTTGGAATCTCTCACCTGGTAAGCATAGGTCTTTTCCAACAGATAGCCCTTTCCATCAGTTGGGGTCAGCTGATCATGAGCTTCACTGACTGTGTCCTTGTGGTGATTTTTAAACTCCTTAGAACATTCTTTGGCATAATCCACTTTTTCTCTTTTTTGTGGTTTATGCACAAGATCCTGAGTATGACTATTTGCCCAGTAATCATCTTCTTGAACCTGTTCTCTCCTTTGCAGCTTTTGTGTTTGGCTCGATGTGGTTGAGTGACAATTATATTTTCTCAAATTGACTTGAAATCCATTTCCCTTAGCATGCACAGACCTCTGCCACTGACATGTGCTTGTTGGGTGACTTGGTTCTTGGCAGATAGAGGGATATTCTGGAGTCTGATAATAATGGTTTAATGGAAAGTCATATGTTTCATAGATTTTATCTTTTCTGTCATGGTCTCTCTCAGAAAACTTGGAAGGATAGTATTCATTAGAATTGAGGTGGTCTTCTTCCTCAAGAGGTTGATCTTTAATTAATGTAATTTGCAAGGTATTCTGGTCAGAAACACTGTGATTGTATTCATTGGTTAATAATTTTCCCATTTTCTCTTTTCTAACTGAATATTCTCTTTTTTTCCTCCAGTGGTAGTGGGAAGATTTGCGTAATTGAGTTCTTTTCTTTTTTTTTGGTTTTCGTTTATTGGCAACTCGATATCTGGGCATTTCCTCCTGATTTTGAAGATACTGAATATTTAACTCTTCTTTCTTCAGTGTTTCCAGTGTGTTCCCCAGGCCATACTTAGCTTTACGGCCTGCAACTTCTACCTCCTGTGGGTTAAACTGTGTGGATTCCTTAAAAAAAAAAAGGTTAAAAATCTGACATAAAAAACTAAACAGATTAAAAACTTCAAAGAATATTAGGATTTCTGACATTGTTGTAAGAGGTTTCTAATAACACATAGCATAGATTCAAATTAGAAAGAATATTGCACTGAGGAAACAGAAGATACAAAACTAAATGTCTCCGTCTAATATGAGCTACTTTTACTAGGTCTGTGCCCATCCTTATGTTATAAGGCACCATGGTTTACATACCTTCAAAGCACATGACCCTTTTTTCATTTGTTCACAAACTGGGGGCATGAAGAAGAATAAGAAATGGTCTATAGCCCTCCCAGAAAGCCCTAAAACAAGAAAAGACTGGTGGGTAAAATGTGGGTTTGCAAGATGGTCAACTAGCTTAAAAAATAACCTGCCTTTCTGTTTTTCATTCCAACTTCTTCCTATGGATTGCAGTTCAGGGTGTCTCTGCCCACCCCCAGTCAGAGACAACACAGCAAGTAAAAATGTGGCCATGGCAGTGGTTCTGTCTGTGGTGCTATCTGTTGTGCACAACCACAGGGCAGGTGAAAAGTGCTGCCCACAGTCCCACCCTGCTAGAAGAGTTTGGAGCATACTTCTATTGATACCTGGTGCAAATCAGGGTACAGTGTTTACCCATTACCTGGGGTTAGAATGTAGAGACTATGTAATCAGTATAAGGTATCAATGGGACCAAGAATTAGGCATCACACATATTTAAATAGATAAATTCTTTAAAAGGAGTCACTTTTGGTATTCATTAAAGTAAACTAAAAAAGATCCAGGTAGCCTTATTATAAATGAAAATGTAATATTTTTCTGATCCTGATTTCACTGTTTGTCCACACTAATGAGAAAAAGACTGAGACTATAAATATACATTAAATGAGCTCTATCTACTAATGCCATTTACTCTTTGTACAGTATTTAAAAAACGCTGAATATGGATTTTTAAATGAAGAGTTTGAAAGCCTTTCTGACCTTTACTCAGGAACATCTGCTGAGTCTGGTTATCTTTAGGAGGTCAGTAAGTGGGGAAAAAAAATTCTAAAATTGGAACTTTCCAAACAAAACAATTGCTCTGCAATGTGAAAAATTCCTTAGCAAATACTCAAAGGCTAGATTAATGTGAGCTTGCTACACAGAGTTTTCTGTTCAAAACTCTCCCTTCTTATTCAAATATGATGCAGAAAAATGGACAAGGAACTTAATGGAAGACTACAAAACTAACACCCACACTATCCATTTCTTCCTCCTGGTATTTTTCTGTTACATCCATTAGGAACTTAGAGAAGTAGATATGCTAGCTATAATATCCTGGGTAAAACCAGCCTGAAGTGTAGCAGCACAAAGCATGTGTGACAGATGGCAAAGGTGAGACATAACTCCTTGAGAAAATTTGGGTACCTGTAATGTAAACCCACAATTGGGGTTATTAGAGATCAATGAGCCTATTGAAAATAAACCCCAATGAATGCAATGTGTTTTCCATGGAATCGATTTTAAATAGGTGACTGCTTAACTGAAATTGTTGTGTCTCAGCAAGAAACTGAACAATGAACAAATGGGAAAGAGCCTTACTGCAATTTTCCTCAGGAGCACCAGTAGCAACCAAACGGCCTCCACCCGCCTCTGAGCCAGAAGGAACTTCCTCTCCTCCCACTCCTCTGAAGAGTTGGGCTCCCGAGATGCCTCAGCTTTGGCTCTGTCCCGCTTCCTTTGCCGATGTCTGTCCCTTTCCTTCAGGGCTCGCCTCCTGACCCTGGCCTTCTTCCTCTTTTCCTGGGCTTTCCTCTCTTCCTCCTTTCTTTTTCTGGACAATGATTAAAGGTCAACCATTCAGAAGGTATTTATTCGGCATTTTCTCCCTTCCCCACTCCTTCACCACTGTGGGTGGGGAGAGGAGGGAGACAACATGGACAAACAATAGATTATTTAGGTTTCCAGGAATCTTTCACAGCTCACTCCAGGGCCTGACAGACACAACTCAGGATAAAAAACACTGTGACATGTCCATCAAAGGAGAAAGACAAATGACTCAGTTGATCAATTAGAAGCATGTACAGGAAACCTTACACAGAGAATTTCAAAAAAAGACTACAGAGTTCAAAGGAGGGGCCTCTAGCCCCCACTTTCTCAAACCACAAGCAGGGACTACTGGAGCAGCTTTCAGTTATGATTTCGGTTTTTCTTGAGATCAAAACCTTCCATGAGCTGGTTTCACGTAGGCAAATAAATGTTAAGTCAAGGCACTCAGAAAATCTTAAGTGTGAGAACTGGTCCTTTGTACATATTATCCAACACAGTACACCATCATAAAAACATACTGGCTTAGAAGAATATGGGCTATTTCTTTACTGCTGTCTTCTGAAAATTTAAACTGTTTTGGTTAAGCCCTTATGGAAACATGGAAAGACCAAAAAGGGACAATTATCTGAGTAAGAACTTAGCCAAAAGTCAGGATTATTTCAACTGCATGTTCAGTCCAGAAATTTGAGGAGGGGGAAGAGTTACATTGATTAGGCATAACTTCTGGCCAAGTTCCAGAGACATGACCTCAAGTAACTCCTATTACCTTGCCAGCTAAAAAAGTGAGAGGCACAACAAGGAAGAACACTCTTTATCTCCCTTCTTGAATGGCTGTAATTTACATGAAAAACTGGAAGAATAAACATGCAAGTGGAGGGGCCAGTAGGTAAAACTGGTTTTCAGAGTCCTGAAGGCCCATTGTACCTTCTTGGAAAACCTTTGACAATCCAATAGCCCTTTCTAGTCTCAAGCTCCTAAATTGGGAAACAATGATAAACTCAAAGAAATAAAGGTAGAGTCTTCTTAAATTCACAGAAAGAATTTAGGCCAACAAGAAAAATAGTCCCAACAAATCAATCAATGCTTTCTTGCCTATGGGTTAGTTTGAATATTGATCATCCTATGGAAGAAAACCTTCTCTAGAACTAAAAAGAGGGTTTAGTAAAAACATTTTACATTGGCAGGCAATGTAAAAGTTAGTAAATTTTAGGTAAATGGGTAAATTCTAAACATTTGGGAGGCTAGAATTTTCACTATAAAAGTTCCTGGTCCTTTTTTAAAAAATCACTTTCTAGACAGCTTAATCTGGCTAGTACCATTAGTTTTTATTACTTGTTCTCCCTAACAAGGATACTTTCTTTTAAAGTCTCTTGTTTTCAACTGTCTTTTTGTCATTTTGACAAAATGACAGTTGAAAGACTTTCAGGCTTTCAGGGAGTTCTCCAATCTGAACTAATTCCTGTCCTCCTCCCTACCTCCGCACAATCTATCAAGTGTAGCCATTCACTCAAAGGGATAAATCCATAAATCAAAAGTTAAAAAATCCTCTTGTTAAAGTTGGTCTCCTTACCTTTCAGCTTCTTCTTCTTCCCTCTTCTTCTCTTTTCTCCTTTCTTCCTCCAGTTCTTGTAATTTTAGCCTTTCTTGATTTCTCCTCCTTATAGCTCCTTCACTGAAGTGTTTGGTCGTATCAAATGTAACCTGCCCCCAAATATTTCAGTTTCATTAGACAAGTTTGCCTGTGTGTCTCAGGCCAGAGAAATAAAACTAATATGAGCACAGTCAATTCAAAACCAAATAAATGAAAGATGTTCTCCCTGTATCCTAGTACCCATACTGTTCAACTGCTTCTCCATAGGCTTCCAAACAGTCCTGTGGGCTTCAGGAATGTCTTTGGCAGAACCTTGAGGAGCTTACATCACAGTCATAGGTGACATCACAATGCCATTACAGGCACAGGCTCTGATAGGTGCAAGCTGGGCAGTGGTATATGGGTGGTCATTACAGTGTATGCCATATCTTTGCCTGACTGAATAGCTCATAATTTTTTAAAAAATATATTTTATTCATTTATCTTTAGAGAGGAAGGGAAGGAGAGAGGGAGAGAAATATCAATGTATGGTTGCCTCTCACGAGTCCCCTGCTGGGAACTAGCCTGCAACCCAGGCATGTGCCCTGACTGGGAATCGAACCACAATCATTTGGTTCGCAGGCCTGGGCTCAATCCACTGAGCTACACCAGCCAGGGCATGAATAACTCATAATTTTAAAATTACATTTTATCATAAGTAGCTCCACACGTAACACACATATGCACACTCATACATAGAAAGCTACTTAAGCTAAAAGTCCAACTTTATGCTAAAGATTAATTTAGAGAGAAAGGAAGGTTTAGCAGCATGTTTTCCTCTGCTGGATTAAAATTTCAAGGAGATGACTACACAGCCTGACATCAGTGAGGTGACATGACTCCACAGACAAGCTGACTTTGAAAGGGAAGAATTCAAGTTTGTTGGGGTTATGTTTGAGCAATTTACCTGACAGCATGAAAATATAAATTGTGATCCCAATAATAAAGAGAAAGTAAATTGTTTTCTTCGTGATTTCAAACTGCATGTATTCCTCTCTCTCAGCAACTTGTCAAGTAGAATAAGCACGTGAGATACTTCCATAAGAGCCGTGAAGCAACCTTTCACACCCTCAAGAATTTAGGGCAGAGCCCCAGATTATAACAACAACCACTTTAAAACCCCAGCTGGCAGCATGCTGCCAGCAAAAGAATATTCAAATCAGGATTATTTTCTTCCCTAAACATCCATTTATTAATGACAACACAAATCTTTACATGAGCTATTGATCAGAGCCTAGTGGCATCTAAGGAAATTTATTCTAGATGCTTCCTTCTAGCTTTTACTTAAGACCACCTGAACAGTGGGAAATAAAAGAAACTCTGACTACTTCTTACCTTAATGTTACATGCCAGAGCTTTTCCATCATCCCCTTTAAGCATCAGCTTCATCCCTCGAAGGGACTCCATGGCTTTTATGAAGTCTGTGGACTCTTGGTACTGTATAAAGGCCTCAAATGTCTGCAAGCCGAAGCTAAAACCCCCAAAGCTTCCACCAGTCATTACCTCTCTATAGGGGTCAAGCATAGGGATATCCACATTCTTGATCTTCCCAAAACTTTCAAAGACCACCCGAAGAATCTCTTCACATGGCTTCTCCCCACTGGAACCTTTAGGTGCAAACCACTTGCAGGGCAAGCCTTGGAAATGTATGGAATGTGGGCTCTTATTGCAGTCCAGCTCATCAGCCCCATCACTTGATGGGGCCTCCTGTTCCTGGGATAAGTGCTCCCACTCTCCCTGGACATCTGTAGCCACTACTTTTAAGTCTGTTTTCAAACCATTTAGCTTGATGATCTTCCCATGTAATTTTGCCTTCAGGATCTGAACCAAACTTTGCGTTTCAGCTTCCCCCTCAAATCGGATGAAGTTCTTTGTACTCTTGGTGAGTCGAACTGTGGTGAACTGATCAGGGCAAATCAGGCTCTTCAGCTGGTCAAGAACTTCCCAGTTTGAGAAGGGCCTTATAGGTTCAGTACTCTCTGGGAGCAGCACATTGATCATCAGTTTTGCAATGGGCTTGAGGTAGAGGTGCTGAGCTGCACAGAGCTCTGTTGCCTCTGAGTTATCATATACCACTGTGACCGTCATTGTATCCTCAGGAAACCCTGGAGGGTGAAAGGGAACATTTTCAAACAAATGTAGCAAAACAGAAGTTTGGACTTTGGTGCCAGCATTTGCTGGACTTAGATCAAATTGAGAGGAAAAATATATACTATAGGGAGACTTAAGACAATAGCTTAGCCCTGGCTGGTGCGGCTCGGTAGGTTGTCTTCCCACAAACCAAACAGTCGCTGGTTAGATTCCTAGTCAGGGCACATGCCTGGGCTGCAGGCAGGTCCCAGGTTGGGGGCACGTGAGAGGCAACCAAATCATGTATCTCTCGCACATGGATGTTTCTCTGCTTCTTTCTCATTCCCTTCCCCTCTCCCTAAAAATAAATAAATAAAATATTTAAAAAGATAATACCTTATATTTGTTTAACGTGTGTTAGATGTTTCAAAGATTTTCCATATACTCTATTGGTTTCAACTCTAAAATAGAAATAATAGGGTTTCAGGGAGGATGAAATGGGCGAATACATGTGAAATTCTTAGAATAGTGCCTGGCAGACAGGAAGTTCTCAATGTAAGATATGACTACTATTTATTCTACTTTATCGCATTTGATTCATGAAGCAACCTGTGAGTAGGTATTTTCATGCCTGTTTTACTGACAGGGAAATTCAGATGGATTCAGGAAAATTAAACAAGTTGCCCATACATTGAGAACCTAAGATTCCAAATCTCCAATCTAATGTAGAATAGAACTCAAATGCAAAGTCCTATAAAACCCGCTGTAGGTGGCAGAGAAACAGGGTAAGGGTAAAAAACATGAAGCAGATTCTTGAACATGCACCCAGCTGATTGTTCTAACACATGAACCTAATTTAGCATCCTTTATCCAGGTTGCTTTCTAAGTCTTACGTGCACATACTGATTCTTACTTCTCCAGTCTACTGATTTTAACTAAATTGAACCTCTTCTAAGAAGTGTCAAAGTCAATTTGTTCTCTACTTTGGAACTAGAAAATCCCTAAAACACGAGTGCTTGCAGTCATTTCATATTAACAAACTCTTTTAAGCCATCCCAAGGTAAAAAATATTCACTAATACTGGGACTTAGGAATTTCTGCTTTTTTTCTTTTAAAGTATATTTTTATGGATTATGCTATCACAGTTGTCCCACTTTTTTTCCCCTTTATTCCCCTCCAACCTGCACCCCACTCCCATCAGCATCCCCTCCCACCCCATAGTTCATGTCCATGGGTCGTACATAGAAGTCCTGTGGCTTTTCCACTCCCTATACTATTCTTAACCACCCCCGTCTCTTTTGTACCTACTATGTATGCTTCTTATTCCCTGTACCTTTTCCCCCATTCTCCCTCCTCCCCATCCTCACCAATAATCATCCATGTGATCTCCATTTCTGTGATTCTCTTCCTGTTTTAGTTTTTTGCTTAGTTTGGTATAGTTTTGCTTTTAGGTTCAGTTGTTGATAGTTGTGAGTTTGTTGTCATTTTACTGGTCACAGTTTTGATCATCTTTTTTTTCTTAGATAAGTCCCTTTAACATTTCATATAATAAGGACTTGGTAATGATGAACTCCTTTAACTCGACCTTATCTGGGAAGCACTTTATCTGCCCTTCCATTCTAAATGATAGCTTTGTTGGATAGAATAATCTTGCATGTACGTCCTTGACTTTCATGACTTGGAATACTTCTCTCCAATCCCTTCTTACCTGCAGGTTTCTTTTGAGAAATCAGCTGACAGACTGTCGATGGAAACTCCTTTGTAGGTAACTGTCTCCTTTTCTCTTGCTGCTTTGAAGATTCTCTACTTATCTTCAATCTTGGGTAATGTCATTAGGATGTACCTTGGTGTGTGCTTCCTTGGGTCCAACTTCTTTGGGACTCTGAGCTTCTTAGAAGTTTATTTCCTTTGCCAGATTAGGGAAGTTTTTCTTCATTAATTTTTCAAAAAGTTTTCCATTTCTTGCTCTTCCTCTTCTCTTTCTGGCACCCCTATGATTCGGATATTGGAACATTCAAAGTTGTCCTGGAGGTTCCTAAGCCTCTCCTCATTTTTAAAAATTATTGTTTCATCATTCTGTTCTGGTTGAATGTTTATTTTTTCCTTCCATCCCAAATTGTTCAAGTCCCAGTTTCCTTCCGCTCATTGTTGGTTCCCTATGTATTTTTCTTTATTTCACTTTGCATAGCCTTCACTTTTTCCTCCATTTTGCAACCATACTCAACCATTTCTGTGAGCATCCTGATCACCAGTGTTTTCAACTGTGCATCTAATAGGTTGGCTATCTCTTCATTGCTTTGTTCTATTTTTGGAGTTTTGATCTGCTCTTTCATTTGGGCCATATTTCTTTGTCTTGGTGTACCTGTTACATTGTAAGAGGTAGAGCCTTGTGTATTTGCCAGGGCAGGCCAACCCACATCACTGCATTGTGGCACTGTATGTGGGGGAGGGGTCATAGAGGGAACAGTGCCATGTGCTCAGCTCTCAGCTGGCTTTCAGTCACTTCCCCTGCTACCCACAAGCAAATTGGGCCCTTTTGGTGCTAATTCCCAGGTAAGTGGGTTTGTATACATTCTAAGACCCCATGGGTCTCTCCAATGAACACTCCTGTGAGGCTGGGAGTTTCTCCCGCCACTGCAACCCCCACAGGTTTTTCCACCCAGAAGTTTTGAGATTTTATTTCCCCACACTGGAACCCTGGGCTGCACATTCTCACTCCCCAGTTGTTCCTTCTGATTTATCTGCATGCAAATGTGGGACTGCCTAGTGGTCTGTCAGATCCTGCCTTGCCTGCCTGGTCCTCCAGCTGCCACCTTGGCACACTTCCTCTCCAGCCTGGATGCCTGTCTCTGCCCCTCCTACCGATCTGGATGAATATGTCTTCTATAACTCCTTGGTTGTTGGACTTCCATACAGTTCAATTTTCTGGCAGTTCTGGTTATTTTTTTTTGTTTTTAAATTTGTTATTGTCCCTCTTTTGGTTGTGTGAGGAGGCAAAGTGTGTCTACCTATTTCAATCTTGGCCAGAAGTAGAAATTTCTGCTTCTATTTGCTGATTTGAAATAGCACTTCCCAATAAAAGAGCTTTGTTTCTCCCTTAAAGTGGAGAAACACTTTAAGGGAGTATTCAGAATCTACATCTGAAGATGTAGATGGATGTATTCAGAATCTACATCATCTGATTTTCTCATTAATATCAACTTTGGGGACATTTAGACCCAAATATATAAAGCCACATGATGGAATTTCTGACACAAATTTACTACTAAATCTTGGTTAACATTACAGGTACATATTTCTTTAATAACTGTCTTTGAAGGACAATCCAAGACAACTTTATCTAGGAGACAAAGTTTGTATAAACTGGTTTTTTAAAAGGTCACGAAAAGTTGTATTTAAGATATTAGATTCTAGAAATCCTTATGATAGCAATACTGAAATGAGATGATATGAGCACAAACATGTTCTCTTTCTCCAAATACATTATCTAAATAGCAAAATAGAGAAAAAATCTAGTAAGTTTGCTGCAATTTTCAGCATAAGTGAAAGTTGACACTAAGATTCTTTAGGAGAAATTTTCATTTGAAATACAGTTAAGATGTACTGAACCCACAAATTTATCTATAGTCAAAAGGCATTTATATAATCTAATTGAAAGAGTGTTTTAAAAATATTCCAGCAATAGCACACACAAAATAGTAAATCATCTCAAAGTAATCATGTTTGTCATGCTATCTATGTATTCCAGTGATGCTGCTTTTGTTTTAAACATTTCTGAATGCTTCCCTTGGATTGATTTCAGATGAGATTGAGCGCATTCAGGGTGGTATGGCCGTAGGCCCCTTGGATTGATTTCAAAGTCTGGGTTACATTTCTTTTAAATAGTCTTGATAGAGGTCAGTTTCAAAATTTTTTTATTATGGATTTGATGTTTAGAAATCAACAAAAATTATCTAGAATCAACAATGTTGGACAAAATGCATGACTAAAGAATGGATTTAGGACTTCTCATTAAGGAGGGGGAGGTAGACACACTTTGCCTACAAAGAATTCCACAAAAAGAATTACAACTAAATCTCAAAACAAATAACACCCAAAACTGTCAGAGAATTGAACTATATGGAAGTCTGCCAACCAAGGATTTAAAGAAGCAACATTCATCCAGATGGGTAGGAAGGGTAGAGATGTGGAGATGGGGCAGAGAGGCGAGGACACAGGTGTGGTGTGCAAAGGTGGTTGCAGCAGCAGAATGGACATGGGCAATCCCACGTTCACATGTGGTGGATAAAAATTGGGAGGCATACCGTGGGAGCAAGCAATCTCAGCCCCAGGCCAGACCACACAGCCCAGGGTTCTAGCGCATGGAAGATAAATCCCCATAACTTCTAGCTTTAAAACTCAGGAGGGGTTGGGGCAGCAGACAAAACTACTAGATTTTCAGCAAACTTCACTTAAAGGGCCAACATGGTCTTAAAGCGTATACAAACCCACACACTCTGGGATTCAACACCAGGGCAACAGCTGGAATGGTGCCAGTCGCATACAGGGAGTGGGTGAAGTGGCTATAAATGGGGCAAGTGCTGGGCAAACCCTCAGAAGCCAGGCAGCTGCAAAGTCCCCTCTCTGAGCCATCCCCCTCACAGAACCACAAAGTAGTGAAGTGGGTTACCCCACCCTGGTGATTACCTAAGGCTCTTCCCCACACAATTTATAGGTGCCTTTTCTATAATAGGCCATGCTACTAAGACAGGGAGTCAAAACAGCTCTACCTAATACACAAAAATAAACACAGGGAGGCTGCCAAATTGAGGAGACAAAGAAATAGGGTCTAAATGAAAGAACAGATCAAAATTCTAGAAAAATAACTGAGTGAAACAAAGATAGCCAATCTATCAGATGCAGAGTTCAAAACACTTGTGATCAGGATGCTCAGAGAACTCACAGAGTATGGCAAAAGTATAAGAGAAGAAATGGAGGCTACACTAAGTGAAATAAAGAAAAATCTATGGGGAACCAACAGTGAAGGGAAGAAAGCCAGTATTCAAATCAACAATTTGGAACATAAGGAAGAAATAAACAGTCAATCACAACAGAATGAAGAAATAAAAGTGAAAAAAAAAAACAAAACAAGAGAGAATAAGAAGCCTCTGGGACATCTCCGAAAGTGCCAACATCCAAATCATAGGTGTGACAGAAGGAGAAAAGGAAGAGCAAGAAATTGAAAACTTATTTGAAAATATAATGAAAAAAATTTTCTAATTTGGCAAAGGAAATAGACATACACATCCAGGAAGCCCAGAGAATAGCAAACAAGTTGGACCCAAGGAGGGCCTCAGCAAGACACATCATAATTAAAATGTCAAAGGTTAAAGATAAAGAGAGAATCTAGAAAGCAGGAAGAGAAAAGCAGAGAGTTACCTACAAAGGAGTTCCCATAAGACTATTAGCTGAGAAATTTTGCAGGCTAAAAGGGACTGGCAAGAAGTATTCAAAGTAATGAAAAGCAAGGACCTACAACCAAAATTACTCAATCCAGCAAAGCTATCATTTAGAATGGAAGGGCAGATAAAGTGCTTCCCAGATAAGGTCAAGTTAATGGAATTCATCATTACCAAGTCCTTATTATATGAAATGTTAAAGGGACTTATCAAAGAAAAAGAAGGTAATCAATACTATGACCAATAAAATGACAACAAACTCACAACTATCAACTACTGAATTAAAAAAAAAAACTAAGCAAACAGCTAGAACAGGAACAGAATCACAGAAATGGAGATAACATGAAGGTTACCAGCAGGGAGGGGGAGGGGGAGAATAGGGGAAAAGGTACGGGGTTAAAAAGCATAAATGGTAGATACAAAATAGACAAGGAGCATGTTAAGAACAGTATAGGAAATGGAGAAACCAAAGAACTTATATGCACGACCCATGGACATGAACTAAGGGGTGAATTGCTAGAGGGTATTGGGGGTACTGGGCAGAGGGGGGCAAAGGGGAAAAACTAGGACAACTGTAATAATATAATCAATAAAATATACTTAAAAATAAAATAACGTTATGCTCAATATAAATTGATTTCATTTTGTCCTGGCTGGTGTGGCTCAGTGTATTGAGCACCAGCCTGTAAACCAAAGAGATGCCAGATCAATTCCTGGTCAGGGCACCTGCCTGGATTGCAGGCCAGGGCCCTGGTTGGAGGTGTGCAAGAGGCAGCTGATAGATGTCTCTCTCACACATGGATGTTTCTCTCCCTCTCTTTCTCCCTCCTTTCATTCACCCCTCTCTAAAAAATAAAAGAAATTTTACAAAAAAACTTCAATTTCTTATTCTACTTAAGAGTAAATTCACAAAGACCCCTGAAAATCAACTCTTTGAGATTAAAGATATGCCTTATATCCTTCACAAGGTTGGCTTCTACACAGTAGAAGAAGTTTCTGTATTTTAGCCAGCTCTCTCTGCTTTCCTGAAGTGTATAAATGAAGTTCTTGTCAAATGTGTACAGAAATGAGTCAAATACCACTTTACAGTGTTTGATGTACTACTGTTTTTTTTACATTAAAAATTGGCTATCATTTCCATTTCACATGGAAGCAAAAATAAGCAGTAAATTCTACAGCAAAGGTCACAAGTTAACGACCAGACCACATGAACAACAAGATGGTCTCAGTGGGCAAAAAAATGCTGACAGAGACTGAGGCACATGTTGCATTTAAAGAGGCATTGCTCCTCAGCTCTAGCTGCAATGAGGGAAGGAGGGCCTAGTGTGGCCTGATAGTCCTATTATTTCAGAGAAGATCGAGATAAGTGTCTTTAGGCGAAATTTGATTTTGAGATGTTAGCAATCAACACAATTTAAAAGCACTGTGAAGTGTGAATAAACATATATGCAGGCCTCATTGGCTTGCCAGTCCATAACCTCTGCTTTATAGTTTGTTTTCAGTCATTTCTCCAGTGAAAGGATTCTACACCTCGATTAGGAGACGTTATTTTGTGACTTTCCCAAGAGGACTCAATTGTTCTTAAAAAAAAAAAAAAAAAAAACTGGCCTCCCTTAAAATCCTCAATTCAAATTGCTGATTCCCAACAGCAGCAACAATAACAAAATAAATATTTGTTCTTCTGATATCTTCCCCAGTTGTTCATGGGCTTTAGAGCTTAAAATTAAATGTTTATCAATATTTAATCTTAAAATACTCTTCTAGAATAAAAAATTAATTTTCCCATCTTATTTTTAAAAATTACTGAGGACCTAGTATGTACTAAGTATGTACTAAGAAGTAAGCTTTTTACATATGTCATGGCTTCAATACTACAGCAATGTCATTGGCAACTTCTGTCAGCTCACTAAACATCAACTTGACAGTACCTGACACATAGGTGCACAGTAGTGATAATTCCCATTACAGTGCTTTTGCCTTAAGACCTCAGGCCCAAAACAAACAAAAAATAAAGAAGAAGGTGTGGGAGAGGGAGGAGAAGGAGGTGGAGGGAAGTAAGAGAGAACAAAGAAGAAAAGGAAGAAAGGGAAGGGAGAAGAGAAGATAGGGTAGATCTATGCTTACTGATAGGGAAGGGTATCCATGGTATTTTTAGAGGGAAAAATGTTGCATAATAATAATGTGTAATATGATCTTTCTCTTGTAAATGTAATATGATAAATATAAGCAATATAAAACACATGAGGGGGACCAAAGCTTTTCCACCCCCAAATGTGCCATTTGGGATACTGATTTTAAGCTGGTTATTCAAAAACAAAAGACTCAGAAAGAACTTTCGACCCTCCCCCCTTACCTGTCTATAGGAATGGAGATAGAAAATCCTGCTTAAAGGAAGGGAGCATCACCTTAACATCATAATGTAAACTAAATGTGGCAGACATGGAGAATTCTAGCAAAGCCTGCTTGGTAGACTCTCCTATGTGTATTGTTTCTGAGTGGCCCAGCAAGAATTTGTTTACCACATATTTGCTCTTTGTCTACCTGTAAATTGCTTACTTTTCCTTTGAAGTGCCATACCTCTGTTTTGTTCCCCTTCTTTGTCCAAAAAAGCATGTAAACCTCAATTGCCCAATGTGTCTTCTGGTCTCACAGCTTATGAGGGCCCCGAATGTAATTCTGTAATTAAATTTGGACATTTTCTCCTGTTAATCTGTCTCATGTTAATTTCATTATTAACCCAGCTAGAAGAACTTAGAAAGTGGGAGGAAAAATTATTTTTGAGCCCCCATGCACGTGTGTGCACACATGCACACACAGACACCCCTCTACATGCAAAGTCTGGAAAGATGTACATCAAATTGTCAACAATATTTCCCCTGAGAAATGGAATGGAAGTATAAGAGAGGAATGGACTTTCCCATTTTACCCTGAACACATCTCATTGCTTCAGTTTTTGAATGTTTACAATAAACATGTTAATTTTGTATTAATTTCTTCTATTGAAAAGTTAACTTATATAACAGCAAACTATTAAAAGGAAGTAATTTACAACTGCTAATATATACTTGCACAAAAAAGGATCAAAACTGAGTAACACAATAGCAACACCCTCCACCAATAGATAGCCCTTCTATCTGCCGTCATTGTAAATGCTGAGAGGCATCTGAACCCATAACCACAGATTGTGTGAGTCATGACTGAACCCTGTGAGATTCGAATAGGATTTTCAATAACAAAAGAGCAGTAGGCCAGTTTAACACTAGGTGCATGAAGTTATTTTTAAGAACTGCTTAATTGAAACATAATCGATATATGGTCACATAAGGTGTACATGTACCAAAAGTGTACATTTTGATGAATTTTGACATATATATACACACCTATGAAGCCATCACCATAGTGAAGATAATGAAAATGCTCCTCACCCCCAAAAGTTTTCCTCATGCTTCCTTGTAATCCTTCTCCCACTCTCAGCAATCACTGATCTGGCTGCAGAATGTTTAAGTCATAGCTGATTTATCTTATAGTAAAAACAGACAGATGTTTCTGGAAATACTCAGTGACATCCAATACCCAACTTTAACATATGCTTTATTCTAAATAAGGATCCTTTCTCAACTCCAAGTTCCAGTGTACTAATCCTTCAATGTAGTTAAAGCTGCATAGGGCCCTACTTTGCTCTTGAAAATAGATCTGAAAAGGTATGTGCTCTTATCCCCACACAATCCCTGTTTTTAACCTCATTTAAACAAAATAAACATATTTTTAAATAATCTTTTTAAAATTAGCTGTATTATTTAGTAGATACATATACCAAAAGGGTGGAATCAGTGACATCAACTTATTATGATATGACTTAAAACTGATTCCTTAAAACAATCTAATTAACCCTCTAAATCCCCTTTTAATATGTCTGTGCTTCAGTTGAGAGCAATGGAAGGATTAATTAAACATTTCCCCATCATTTTCACCAATCATTGTCATATGCATTGATTATTCAACAAAGGTTTAAGAGCCTAGTATAAACCAAGCCCTGATGACAAAGAATGCCAAAAGCCAAAGTTTAGCCTCCATATATTATCAAAAACTTAAATTTTATTTTATTATTTTTTTAAATATTTTATTTATTTATTTTTAGGTAGAGGGGAAGGGAGGGAGAAAGAGAGGGAGAGAAATGTCAATGTGTGGTTGCCTCTCCTATGCCCTCTACTTGGGGACCTGGCCCACAACCCAGGCATGTGCCCTGACTGGGAATTAAACCAGTGACCCTTTGGTTTGCAGGCTGGCACTTAATCCACTGAGCCACACCAGCTAGGGCCAAAAACTTAAGTTTTAATTAAAAATGTTTAACTATTCCTCTGTTCTATTATGCTCTATGACCTCCCCAACCCCCTGCCACCACATATACACATCTTTCTTCTCATCTGATTAAAACAACACTACTGAAATTGCTTATTTTTTCATACCTTTGCAGAGGCAAATGAAAGTTTCTCCAACCTTAAAAAATTATAGTTATTCAATAATGTTTACAGTGCACATTCCAGCGGTATCTTGTGTACACAGCTTTACAAAAACATTTCACTCAACATGCTTCCCATGCCAGAACTTTTCTAACAGATTTTCAGAGAATATGTCTGCTTTCTCTAGTCATCTCTCTACCTCATCTTCTTTGCCTCTATACCTAGTAGCAGAGCTGACTTCAATAATAGTAGAATAAGAGAAGAGAGAAAGGAAAGTCTTGAGATGCTCTCTTAAGCCTGAAATGGTTGTTTTAAGCTGAAGTGAAAATTCAACACATTCTGTAGAGTCTGCATCCAAGGTCACTCCAATATCTTCTTTTATTTCAGAAGATATTACAGAGATTCCTGATATTATCTGTTGTTTTTTACTATCAGAAATATAACTTTAAAACTTTAAAAGTATTTGAGTTATAAGTAAAATACCCACCATTCATTCTCTCTCCCTTTTTCTCACTTTCATAAATATGTGTTGTCAGAGTGCTAGCAAGGACATTTGAATAAGGCCCTTTTTAAAAAACAGTGAAAAACATAGAACCACCTGCACAACTCAACATCATCTTTCAAAGTAGTTCTTTGCTAACTTTCTTTTTCCACAGGCCTTTGAACCTTAAAATTAGTCATCGTGTAAGCATTTCAGATGTATAAAATTATATCAACATATTTTTATACTTAGTGGGGCAGCCAAGGTGTATTTGGGTCAAATCAACCTAGCCAATTGTCAAATTCTTTGTCAGTACAGAATCCTAAGAAGTCTTGACCAAACAGAACTATTCTCTGGCTCTTCAGTTAACAGGTCTTGGATAAGCATTCATTGTGTTCTGACACACCATTAACCTGAAAAACAATTTTAAAACAGAGGCTGACCATATACTCTGATCTTGAAAAAAAATTAAAATCACATTATTAAAATGAGTAGCCCTCTCAGTATTGTGATAATATGATATAGCCAAGATAGGACCCACCATATGACTAAACTCCCTAATTAAGATGGTCCTAAAGGGCTTATTGGGACACTGTGGGTTTTGGAAACAGAAAGCAAGGGACTTTTGGAGATCTGCAGCCATTTTGCAATGATGAATTTGTGACCATGAAATATGAGCATCCTACTGAGAGCAAACCTCCTCTACCACTGTTCAAAGAAAACATGCTCTACAGTAGAATTTAGAATGAGAAATTTGTATCTTGAAATGCAGAAAACCAGAATCATGTTGTCATCTCTAGGCAACTTATTTTCAGTTTTTACTTCCCTATTTGAAAAGATAATACTAATGTTTCCTTTAGTGACAATGTTTGTGAAAGTTAAATGTTTCTGAGGCTAATAAAAAATAGCCCTGACTGGCGTGGCTTAGTGGATTGAGCGCCAGACTGCAAAGCAAAGGGTCTCCAGCTCAATTCCCAGTCAGAACACATGCCTGAGTTGCTGGCTAGGTTCCCAGTAGGGGGCATGGGAGAGACAACCACACATTGGCGTTTTTCTCCCTCTTTTTCTTTCTAGACCCTTCCCCTCTCTCTAAAACATTAACGAAACCTTTAAAATGCTTAACAAATAAATTAACCTAAGGAAAGGTGTTAGGCCTTTCTGTACAATTGCACTTACATAAGTCTGCAGGTGAGTATGGGAGTCACTGCATGATGGCAAGGGAGGGAACAATTTTTAAAATATACACAGGGCAGTTGCAGACCTGGCTGACTAATCTTTTGGTCTTTGGCCCTTTTGTTAGCACCAGGAGGACTTTTATTGTAGAATATGTCTCTTCAGACACTTCCAACCAGGAATGCCAATTTATAACTTGGATTAATTTACTACGATATTACCGAAGTAGACTCATTGTTTTCTCTTCTTCACATTAAAAACACAAAAGCTATCAAGGATTTAAAGGAATGTGGCTAACTTTATTCCATGCTTTTGCCTCACTCACTCAAGAGTCAGAATGTAATTTGTGGGAAATGCATATCATGAAGTCATCAGTGTTACTTCTCTGTTTTATCTTCCCAATCTGAAAATTACCAGCAAACTTCCTGCCCATAAGTCGCCATCTACAGGGGAAAAGCAGCGTTTACACGGGGCCATGCTTAGCATTACTAAGAAGTTTCTGAGAGAGCAGTATTTCCCAACTTTTTTAAAATCCCAAGGTAAACTTATTTGAATACAAGTCCAGCAGAATAGGATATTACTCAATACCTTATGGTAAAAACATGGGCAAGGGAGGAAAGACTGGAGAAGTCACAATTCATGTCAACTCTTCATGGTGGACTGCTGTCATGTCATGGCATCTTGGCAAGAGAACACTACTAGAGAAATGAGTAACATAGCCAAAAGTGGACGAAATGCAATAAATAAGAAAAAATAAAGACAATGTAGAATGAAGAGCTAGGATATGTAGGTATGTGTGTATGATTTTTTTCTTTTTATTGATTCTAGAGAGGTGGAGGAGAAGGAGAGGGAGACAAACATCGATGTGAGAGAAACATCGATTGGTTGCTTCTTGTACATGCCCCTATGGGGGACTGAACCTGCAACCCAAGCATGTGCTCTGACCTGGAATCGAACTGGTGACCCTTCGGTTTGCAGGACAATGCCCAACCAAGCTATACTGGCCAGGGTTGTGCATATAATTTAAAAAAAAGATTTTACTTATTTATATCTAGAGAGGGGAAGGGAGGGAGAAAGAGAGGGAGAGAAACATCAATGTGTGTTTGTCTCTCACTTGCCCCCTACTTGGGGACCTGGCCCGCAATCCAGGCATGTGCCCTGACTGAGAATTGAACTGGCAACCCCTTGCTTTGCAGGCTGGTGCTCAATCTACTGAGCCACACCAGCCAGGGTTATATATGATTGTTGATGGACAGCATTTTGTAATTTTGTGTCACTGTTGGAAACAATAATCTTTTCATTTGTCAAACATCTTTTTCAATACTTGCCATGTGCAAGCAGGTACTGAGGAAGGTCTGGGAATATTGGGAGTTAAAGGATGGTATATTCTCCTAAAATAAAGCAATACCAATACAATGTAATTATCCTGTGTAGAGGAATACCTATGATGAAGTTGGGATAAAACAGAGGTCCATCTAGAGGGGTCAAGGAAGCTTTTCTTACTAAGTTCTTGAGCTGAGGTTTGGAACATGATTTTGTTGGACTAGTGGTGAACAAATCAGTGTGTTTAAGGGCCTGGGGAACATTGCATTTCTGGATTCAGAATTGTAAGAAATAGCCTTTTAAGGTCAGAATTGGAGGAGATTAACCTGAAAAAGAGGATGCATTACCTGTGAAAATGTACTGGTTCCTACCTATTCAAAGTGTACTGTGTATGTAGCCTTTACTTGTAAGGTTATAGAAATAGTCTGTCTAGAGGTTGGTGTGTTCCATATGGTCCACTATAGACATCTAGAGCAATTATTTTCTTCCCTGGTCTGAGCCAAAGGAGAACTCTCAATCAGTGCACCTCTAGCCCCAGGGACAGCTCTAGTATTAAAATAGAACTGAGGCACTGGTAGAGAATAACTTTGAAGATGAACAGGATAATGTCACTGAATTGGAATGTGAACTCCCATTATGGGTATATAGTTGCATATCTCAGGACCACCTATTGGCAGTGTATCCTCAGTGTAGCAAGATGTAAATAATTTCCATGTGTGTTGGCTTACAGATACTTTGAGGGTGGACTTGGGAAAAATCCAGGCATTTCTAAAAATGTTGCTTCATTGGAGTTTGGAAGTATTGTATTGAAGAAGGACCTGTGAACCTTGTGCCATTTGTATCTCCAGCAGCACTCAAAGCACATTTTATTAACTTTCTCTTTGTTTTCTTCTCTGGTTTGAGTTTCTATCCTTGCCATTGTTGCCACTTTCACATTTTCTCTCTGCACAGTACAGCCCTGTTGTTTGCTGTGCCAGAGGTGGAGCAGTGGCACTCAGGGTTAAAAAGTTGTAATTCCCCTTTGCTTTGTTTTGTTTTATGTTCAGAGATAGTTTAAAATACCTGTAAGTTCCTAGGTTACATTTATTTATTTATTTTTGACCTGTACTGAAGGAGAATCAGATTCATTCTTCTTAGGAGGAGATTTTTATACATATGGATAGATATTTGGCCGTTTATCCAAAAGATAATTACAGGAAGAATCTTATTTAACAGGCTTGATGGTACAAGCCTTCTTAACTGACTAAAATACTTTACAGAATGGAGTATATCTCAATCTATGTTTTAAAATTTGTTCACATAAAGCAGATGTTCTGTGTATTTTGTATTTGTAAACAACAACCAGGTGTGGGTGGGAAGGAGATCGCTTTCTACAAGAGGGTTGTTTCCTAGTTCCAAAGCTTTGTTGCTTGAGATGGTGAATAAATATTGTATTGCTTTGTTGTGTTTAAAAAACAGTGGATGAAGTGGTTTAAAAAATAAGGCAACTGTATATTTATAATTTTCTGTATGAACAGCATTGAAATTTACACAGTGTAGTTGTAGATCATGATTTGGTTTTGTACCTGTTTGATAAATTCAGATATGATATCATGAATACATTTCTCATTTTTCATGACTATAACAAATTTCTGTAGAAATTCTATGTAGAGAGAATGCTACAGAAACTCTGTAGAGTTACTATATACTTGGTTAGATATTCCATTTTCATGGAAATTTGCATTTTCCGATTACTTTTTAAAGGTTTATTTTATTCTCATTCAAGAGAAAGGAGAAGGGGGGGAGAGAGAGAGACATCAACGCATGTGCCCCAAAGGGGGATTAAGCCCACAACCTGGGCATGTGCCCTGACTGGGAATTGAACCACCAACCCTTTCAGATACTATGGGAAGATGCTCCAACCAACAGAGTCATGCTGGCCAGTGCTCCAATTCTTTATTTTGAAAGAGCACTACTCTTTCCAAAAGAGTACCACTACTACTCTATACTAGTAAAAGAAGGGGTACCACTATGAAAATCTTTGTCCAAATTAAAAAAAAACAAAAAACAATTTATAGCCCCGGTTTGGTGGCTTAGTTAGTTGGAAAATCACGTTGTACACCAAAAGGTTATGAGGTTGGGATTCAGTCCCCAGTCAGGACACATACCTAGGTTGCAGGTTCAATCCCAGGTCAGGATGCATACAGGAAAAAACTGATTGATATCTCTGTCTCTCTCTGTTTCTCTCTCCTCTTCCTCTCTCTCTAAAATCAATAAACATATCTTTGGGTGAGGATTAAAAAATGATTTCTGTGTCAATATATATTACCATGTCAAAGGGTAGGAATAAGTTCACATGGCTTATTACATATTATCAAATTGTTCTCCTGAAGGATTCAGTCAACTTATCATGGTATCAGCAGTATTAACATGCCCGATTCCCATGCAGCCCATGCAGCCCTGATGGCATTGGATCACTATCATTTCTATTTCTCTTACTTTTATTAGTATATAATGGCAACTTAAAGTGGCCTTAATTTGCATTTAATTTTTATATAGAGTAAAGCTCCAGCCAACCATTACATTGATATTCAACTGCTTCTTCAATGTCTCTAAGCAAAATGTTTCATTCACATCTCAACCTAACAAGCGCAACAGAACTCTTGGAAGTCACCCAGTGATTCCCATCTCCCCAACAGACCCACCCTCCACCCACATGCTCAAGCTCAAAGCCAGTTTTGCTCCCTTTCCTGAGATTCAATCCTTCAGCAAGTCTGTCTGACTCCACCTTTACCACACATTCCAAATCCACCCCCATCTTCACTGCTACTCTCGAGCTGTAAGCTACCATCGTTTCTAACCCGAATTACTGCAACAGCCTCCCACACTACTCTTTCTTCTTCCATCCTTGCCCCCAAAGAATCTATGCTACACAACAGCTAAAATGCTTTTTTTGAAAACGTTAATTCAGATTGTGTCACTCCTCTGTTCAAAATCCTCCAGTGGCTTCCCACCATGCTTTGAACAAAATCCAAACTGCTTATCCTCAAAATGTGGTCCCCTACTCATCTCTTTCAACTCATTTTGCTCCCTACTGCCCTGTTCTGTCCATCCCAGTTATACTGGCCTTTTTACTGTTCTTTAAAAGCATCACCCCTCAGGGCCTTTGCACTTGTGGTTCCTTCCAGCTGAAGTGCTCTCTCCCCCAAGATTTTCTCATGGCCGGTTCCTTCTCATGTTTCACACATGGCCCAGAGAAATCTTCCCTGAACACTCTCTTAAACAGCACTGCTGCCACCCTTGCCATGTTGTATGTTGCAGTATACCAGGCCATTTCACTTTCACCATAACAATGAAATGATCAAACTAACATGGGTACTTGTTAATGTCTTTTATCTCTGCCCTCTCTACCCCCAATCTACAAATTGTCCCATCAGGACAGGGACTGCATCTGCCTGGTTTACTGTTTTATCTTCAGAGTCTAGAACAGTGCCTGGCACATAGTAGTGAACATAGTACTAATAGAACATAAAGATGAATTGTGCAATGCTAATGCAGGCTTCTTTGTTCTTTCAGGCTCCTAGAGTTATCAACATTAATCAGTGAACTTGGAGAGCAATCAGGTGTACGTACCAAGCATCTACTTGGTGTAAGGCTCTTCAGGGGATGCAATGATGAGTCACTCTCAAAGAACTGAGACTAGAAAGAGAAAGAAGTTAACACAATTAACTGGAATCTGAGGAAATAAATGGTGAATGCCATCAGAAGCATAGGATACTGTGAGCCACAGAAAATTGATAATGATTTTAACACTCCACATGAAAAGAGTGCTGGAATTTTGGGGAATATGTTTCAGTAGTTTGCAATGTGCTAGTAGTACTCCTTCAAGAGTCTGGGGACATGCACAAATAGAGCTGGTTGTAGTTGTTGCAATAACTGGTGTAGGAGGGGTATTGCCACCATTTGGTGGGCAGATGGCCAGAGATGCTAAATGACCTACAGCACAGGTCACGTCTGTACGAAGAAGAATTCTGCCCCAAAGACCAATACAGAAATGCCTTTTCCCTGTCCATCTAGAACATATGGAGACATTTAGAGGACTTCCAGATTAACCTTTTTTTAACAGGCTACTTTTTAGGTAGTCATTTCTGAGTTGTTTTCTTTCCCTGAACCGTTATCCTTTTGACCCACATACTATACATACCAAGTATTCAGCAGAAAGAAAAGCTGAGTCCAAATGAAGGATAAAGGAGAACAGCAAAGCTTGCCAGAATGTCTGTTTGGAGCCCAAGCACAGCAGGCTTCAAAACCCCAGCCCAGAGGACAGGTACCACTTATGGATAATGCTGAGTTCTTGGCCATCAGCCCTTCCCCAGTGATGTCCACAGCATCCTGTGTAAAGACTATTCACATTTCACAGAGTCAGTTCTACCACATTTCCAACAATTCCCTAATTACAAAGTAAGACAAGAAGCTAATCCTGAATTAGAATCCTTGCAAGTGGGGTCTTGTTTCCCTAGAGTAGGGGTCTGGAGCCTACAGGGTCAGATAGGTCTCAAGACTGGGGCCATGACCTTAGCTCAGACCCCAACTAAACGGGTTAATAGGCTCTACTTTCCTCAGGTGAAATACAGACCAGGCCTTCTGGCATTTCAAGAGAAGGCAGAAATCCTGATTTTTTTAAAAAAGAATCTTGGTTTTTCAATGTTTACCCCTATTTGAATGGCTTTCTGAAACACTGTGCAGGCTGAAGCACACTCATCCAAGGCTGAACTTGATTCAGGGACCCTCCCACCTCTTTTACAAACCTTCTCTGAAACAGTAAATAGTAAAATGCTTTCAAGTTCAAGAGCTGATGTCAGGCAGGCCGAGGTTCAAGTCCCACCTCTGCCACTGACTAGCTAGGTGATTTATCTAACTTCCTTGAGCTTCAGAAGATGATAATAAGGCCTACCTTACAGAATTTTTGAGGGCTTAAGGGAAATGATGGTAGGAAAGAACTTAATCCCCAATAAGTGCTCAATTAATGTGAGCTTTGTTATTACTATGGTTGACCTTCCTCTCCTCCTGTAAGTGAGTCAGCCCTTTTACTGTCTTTTCTGAGCAAAGCACTACTGGATTACATGTGATCCACGTTTGCTCAGACTGGGCCCCAGGCATTAGTCTACATCAGCCCCCAGCTTGGCTTTAAAGGTTCTTAAAGTTCCAGAAGCATGTTGGATGTAACATAGTACTCATATAGACCCAAGTGGACCCTAAATCAGAGTTGTACACATACCACCACCCTGCCTCTGAAACAACTCAGCAAAAGTCCCTCTTCCTAGCAAAGGCAAAAATGTATGCTGGAAAGATAAACATGTGGCAAGTATCTGTGGCAGAGAGCTGCTTCAACATTTGAAGGAAATCTCTCTCTCTCTCCCTCCCTCCCTCATTCCCACACACCAACACACACCACCACCATTATCTCCATATTTCCAAACCTCTGTACCTCACCTTTCCTCCTGATGCTGGAAATGACACATGAAACCAGTAAAAGGCCACTCTCTTCACACAAATGTATGATAGGGAACCCAGATAAATGGGCCAACTACAGATGTAATCTTTGGCTTGGACTGTATGGAAAGTGCATGACCCACCAGAGCAAAGATGGTCTCTGCTGGCCCAGTCCCCCAAATGTTAACTCCACCTCAAGTCAGCCCCACCCATCCTATGATAGGCACAGCTGGGATTCCTTGGGCACCAGTGCCAGCAGGCCTATTCCCCTTGTCACATCTTTGTGCTTAACAAAAATCAGAGTAAAAATACCTTCATGTAAGTTACTCCCTGCTTCAAGTTACCCCATGTTTTGAGTGATTCCTTCCCTCCCAAACAAACCACAGTAAAAATAGTGTGACTACTAGAATGCCTTATTCTTTTAAAGGCAAACAAAAAAAAACCCAGAAATTGAGAGGGCCAACTATGTTGTCCTATAGAGTGGTTTTCTCTACCTGTTGTGCTATATAAATTTACAGTGTCAACAGCATGAAGTTACAAAGTTAGGTCAGAGGTAGGCAGGAAAACAGTACAAAACGGGCATGATAGTTGAGACCTCATTCCCAATCTAAAAAAGAAAGAGAAAATGAAAAGGCCCAAAGGGTAACCAGTTTCTCATGCTAGAACCCGGTTTTCCAACACAAGCCACTCCTTGGAATTAGCAGCATTGCAAAGTTCTCCCGTAGTTGTGGGCTTTAAATAAAATTGCAAAAAGCAGTAGCCCAAACGTAAAGAAGATGCATGTCCCAAGTACTCCACGATTCCTCCACATGCAGGGATGGCAGTTTCTCCTACAGTGTGGGCCTCTCCAACTTGCCTCTTCTCCTAGCTCCACTGCCCACCCGCCACCCAAGTCAGGACCCCAGGTCGTGGGTGAAACGTGCTCCCTTAGTCAGATGGGAAAATGTATGATTACACTTGTACCAGAAACCTCAAGCTGAGACTCTTGACGTGTCCCTGTAGTCAAGGTCCTCATAGCAGAGGGAATGCCCCCCCACCGCCATCTCTGGCTTGTGGATCAAACAGGAGAGGGCACCTTCAGTTCCCACTAAGGGCATACCACTGCCAGTGCACCCCAGGTGGGTGCCCTGAGTGACCTCAGCTGGAGCAGCAGCCTAAGCACCCCCTAGTATGGCTCCAGGGCCAGAGGAGGTGAGGCAAGGTCTAGGGTGAAGGGAGAGGACCAGGGAAAGAACCTGGCCACATCTCTGGAGAACCTGACTCTGCAGGGGCAGGCAGGGTGGCCTTGGTCTCCCGCACATCTCCTTCCTAATCCCCATCGAAGGTCCAGGATAGTCCTGTCTGCAAGGCCCCACAGCTCCGGTAGGCCAGGGCGGCCAGGCGGAGCGGGACGTGGCTGCTTTATCTGCAAGCAGAGCCCAGGGCATTTACCGGGAGCCTCAGAAGCCACTGCGTCTCCACTCAGGTTACCACTGGGATAGCAGGTCTGCCGCCGCCACCGCCTCTTTCCGGACGCCGCAGTTGTACCGGCAATGCTCCCCCTTGCTCGATGAGACTATGGCCCGAGAGGCGAGCTACTGAACACAAGCGTTCCCGTTGCATCCAAGTCAGCAACGCCAGCGCACACCCTGATGCCAACGCCCTGTGCGCCCCTCACCCAGCTGAGGCCCCCGCACAGGCTGCACCCCCTCGCTGCCAACCCTCAACTTGCTCTAAGAACCAATAGCAACAATGGGCTAGTCCCGCCCCTTCTATTTCCCACGGGGCCAATCGCCTTCTCCTGAGACACCATTCAAGTAGCCCTGCCTCCAACGTGCAGCAAAGCCAGAGCCGAAGTCTATCCTTCTGCGTGGTTGCTCCCGGTGATGGCCAGTTTGTTTGGGCTCCCCCAATCCCTAACCCTCGCAGAAAGTAACAATCATTCAGAGGCTGCAACATTCCTAGTCTGCGGATCTCCACACGACCTACTACCTTTGAATAAACGAGTATAAAAAAGTAGAGCCCTGGTGTAGCTCAGTGGATTGAGCTTGGGCCTGTGAACCAAAGGGTCTCCCGTTTGATTCCCAGTCAGGGCACA
>PVKM010008091.1:0-39854 GCA_004027735.1 Carollia perspicillata
TCACAACTATCAACAACTGAACCTAAAAAGACAAAAATGAACTAAGCAAACAACTGGAACAGGAACAGAATCACAGAAATGGAGATCACCTGGAGGGCTGTCAGAGGGGAGGAGGAGCGGGGATAATGGGGCAAAAGGTACAGGGAATGAGAAGCATAAATGGTAGGTGCAAAATAGACACGGGGAGGTTAAGAATAGGGTTGGAGCCCTGGCTGGTGTAGCTCAGTGGATTGAGCGCGGGCCTGTGAACCAAAAGATCGCGGTTCGATTCCCAGTCAGGGCACATGCCTGGGTTGTGGGCCAGTTCCCAGCAGGGGACACACAGGAGGCAACGATACATTGATATTTCTCTCCCTCTCTCTTTCCCTTCCCCTCTAAAGACAATAAATAAAATCTTAAAAAAAAAAAAAGAATAGGGTTGGAAATGGAGAAGCCAAAGAATTTATATGTATGACCCATGGACATGAACTAAGGTGGGGGAATGCTGGTGGGAGGGAGGGTGCAGCGTGGAGGGGGAGAAATGGGAGAATAAAATGGGACCGCTATAATAGCATAGTCAATAAAATCTATTCAAAAAAGAATATTAAAGACTCCCAGGCTGTGCTGTCCAATATGGTAGCCACTATCTGTGCGTGATTGTTTAAATTAAAATCAGTTATAATCAGTTAAAATACCAAATTCAGTCTCACCAGCCTCATTTCCAGGGCTTGATAGCCATGCATGGCTAGTGATCCCACACAGCACGGAAGTGACCGGAGCGGGCCCCGGACTGCGGAAAGGGCCAGTTGGCGCTGCAGGCAAAGGAGGCCTGCCTCACCGGAACCCAGAATTCCCCACACTTGTTTGACCATGTCGAACATCTTTGACCAACGTAGGAAATAATCCCGCTTCCACGAGCATGGTCTGAAAGATGCTGAACTAGAGGATCTCTCAGGGCCCTTCCAACTCTAGGAGCAGAGAAGGGGAACATTTTGGCAACTGAATTCCTTCCTCTTAGGGGAGGGAACTGCTGGTGTTCAGCAGGTCTCATGGCCAAAAGCCATTGTAATTGTGGGAAGAGGGGCCCCATTGGTGCAGTTGGGATGCACCGGGAAGGAGAGGAAGCAGAGAACTTGACTGTTGAGGGTGCTAAGGGGAGTGGAATCGGAAAGGGGGATGAAAGAGGAGATGAGAGTGAACTGGAGGCAGAAGAGGGTCTGGCAATCTGGTGGGACGATCGAGCCGAGGCAGGAGGAAGACCAGGGCCCAGGACAGCTCAAGGACTCTTGAGAGCAGAGACTGATGCTCAGGTTTAAGTCATCTGGACACAGCGGCATACAGTGCAACTCCCCTCGCCCATCACCCGTGAGTTAGTAAAAACCTACCACACGTTGCACTGGCCAGGTAGCTCCGTTGGTTAGTGCATCATCACCATACGCCAAGGTTGCAGGGTCAATCTCCAGTCAGGGCACACACAAGAATCAACCAATGAGTGCACCAGTAAGTGGGACAAGAAATTGATGTTCCTTTCTCTCTCTCCCCCTCCTTCCTCTCTTTCTAATATCAATAATCTTTTTAAACAGTTATTATTAATTTTTATTTTATTTATTTATCTTTAGAGGGGGAAGGGAAGGAGAGAGGGAGAGAAATATCAATGTATGGTTGCCTCTCGTGCGTCCCCCGCTGGGACCTGGCCTGCAACCCAGGCATGTGCCCTGACTAGGAATTGAACTGCGATCGTTTGGCTCACAGGCCCATGCTCAATCCACTGAGCTATGCCAGCCAGGGCTCAATAAATTTAAAAAAAAAATTAAGCCTACCACATTTTTACACAAAATCTTGGGAAAATCAAGAAAAGGGGGCCATGTTCCACCTTCAGGCTGCCAGTGGAGTGGAAAGTTCCTCCAAGGGAGATGAGAGCCGAACGGGATCGAGATTCTGCAGAAGCAGGTCGTGTGGGAAGAGGAATTGAAGGTGACCAGGAGCAGTGGAGGTCCCTGAGATGAGGAGGGGCGACGGTTCTAGAACATCCCCCAAATGCCTTGACTCACCTCCCATTGTAAGGTGAGGTTTTGTATGCCCTCACCTTGAATACAAGTCTGTGATTGCTGGAGCAATGGAATATGGTAGAAGTGACCCAAATTTCGAAAGACTAACAGGTTTCACTTCCTATTCTAGAATCACTTTGGGTTTGTGGAACAATGACCAAGCAACCGAGCCGTGGCTGTGCCTCAGTTTCTTAATCTTCAGATGGGGACAATAACAGTACCTGCATTCTTGTAAAGATCTAAAGAGTGCGTATACGCCCTGGCTGGTGTAGCTCAGTGGATTGAGTGTGGGCTGTGAACCCAAGGGTCTCCAGTTCCATTCCCGGTCAGGGCACAGGCCTGGGTTGCGGGCCAGATCCCCAGTAGGGGCCACGTGAGAGGCAACCACACGCTGATGTCTCTCTTTCTCTTCCTCTCCCCTCCCCCTCTCTAAAAAAATAAATAAAATCTTTAAAAAAAAAGAGTACATACACAGAAAACTCTTAGGGCAGCGCTTGAAACCCAAGTACATATTACATGTTAGCTTGTACTATTCAACAACTAAGTTTTGAGCACCTACCATGTGCTGGACACCAGGCTGCCATGGCCAGACTGACACAGGCCCCACCTCCCGACGTTCTAGTCCTGCTCCAGCTTCCCTTTCCTGTGTATCGTCCCGTCTGATCCTCAGAAGGCCCCCATGGGGTTGGCACAGCAGCAGCGCCCTCGCCTCGGTGCGACGGAGGTGGAAGCTGAGCCCCAGAGAGAACCACTGGTGTCCTCTTTGCACAGCGCCTTCGTTTGCTGTCCTAAATTTCTGTGTCCCTTCAACAAAGTCACTGGGACATGAGTGGCCCAGAGGCTGCGTGCCTCCGTTGGCTAGCTGTCCTCTGCCTGAAGCCCCTCTAGCAAGTGGGATCACAAAGGCAAACATGACTGACCTCTCGCGCTGGGCCCTCTCACGTCAGACAGGGGCTCTGGAGGCACGAGGTCGGGCCCTGTGTACATGCTGCCGTCTCCCTGCTCGGCCTCGTAGGTCAGGTGCATGTGATCCCACTGGTGACTGGTGCAACCCCGCCCAGCCTCGTCTTCACGGATGCCTGAAATTCCGCCGTTTATAATTCATTCTTTCAGGTTGAGCAATTGCTCCAGGAACTTCTTTTTATCTCTAAAATTCCTCAGGGATGGGTTACTCACAACTTAGTCAGCTAAGAATTGGCCTTAAAGACGATTGCCTTTCTTCTACAGATAAAGAAAATGGTCCAGGAGGAAAAGCGAGTTGCCCAAGAACATGTAGACAAGAAGCTGGCGCTGTTCACTCTGCTTCCCGCCCTGGACAGGAGGGACAGAAAGACGTACACCGATTGCTCCCATCACCTTGTGCAGCCTGCGAAGAGCTTCCCCACCAGAGCTCACCTCACTCAGGCAGGCCAGCCTCCTCCCTGACGCGGACATGGTTGTCTTGGGCTGCCTCCACCGCTCCCTCTTCTGATAACAGGGCCGGCTTTAGTACTTGTTACAAGTAGCCTAAGCACACTGTTCACTGATCTGCTGCTGGATCCCTGGGGTGGCCCTGGTTTCTGGCCTTTTCAAGGCCCAGGTCAGCTCCTCCTTCCATTCTTGGTGAGCCCCAGAGCCTTCCAATGCCTTCTTTTTTTGTTGTTGAAGCAGCCAAAGTTGGTTTGTGTTGCTTACTTCTGAAGAACTCTAGTGGACAGACCCACTTTACAGATGCCGAGAGTGAGGTGTGGAGAGGAAATGTAAATGAGAGGAGGTAGAGCCGGGACTGCAACCCGGACGCCCGGCCTCCCTGCGCAGTTGCTGGCCTCCCACCACACTGCTGACGCCGAGCGGCTGGTCTGGAGGAAAGATGGTGGAGGGGAATGCACGTGAACGGGCCTGAACACAGAGGGCAGAGCGGTCAGTGGGGTGGTTTTGGAGTCAGACAGGCGTGAGTTTAAATCCCAGGTCTGCCCCTCACCAGTTATGGGGCCTTGGACAAGTCCTGACGCCTTCTCGGGGCTTACCTTTCATCAGCTGTGACATGGGAGCTTGGGACCTCTGTGCAGACGCGGCTCTGCAGGCACACGGTTGGTGAGTAGAGCCGTGTGGGACCGGGCGGATTTCAGCCTCACCTACCTTCCTCGGCTGGGTCTCCTCGGGCAGGGAACAGCCTGGACAATGCTGGCTTTCACGGTTAAATGAGATAATGTATATAAAGGTTTTGGCACCATGCCCAACACTTAGAAAGTGTTCATAAAGAGTAGCCAAGGATTGTCAACACCATCACCATAGGCTTCGTCTGGCAGGCGTCCTGCAGTCTGTGGTGAAACCGAAGATCCTAAGCTCCTCCCTTTCTCCCCACTCACCCCCAAACTTCACAACCTTTCCTGGATGGCCTCAGTGCCCTGCCTCTCCCTCCAGGGCTCTGCGGCTTTGGCCGGGCTGCCAGGGAACAGGGTTCAGTTTGGCAAAGGCTCCAATCTGTTGGCGCCCAGCGGACAAGTCCTTGCTCCATGGTTCTGAAGTTCTAGTGGCCAGCCCTGCCCTGCAGCCTCCTCCCTCAGACCCCAGGCAGATGGAAATCAGAAAGCAGCCTATCCTTGGGGACCACTACTGCGGGCCCAGAAGTCCCCCCCACCCCCGCCCCCGTCGCTCCATAGCAGCCCAACCCTCGCCGGCCTCCTGTCTCCCCTCTCTGGGCAGGCTCAAGCAGCCAGAGACGAGCATGGCTGGACCCTCTGGGAGAGCCACGTGTGCCAGCCCAGGGCCTGCCAGCTCTCAGGCGGGTCTCACAAAGGCTCCTTTCACCAGGGAGAGGAGCGGGCCCAACTGGAGCCCACGGGTGACGTCCCAGGCCCCAGGGGCAAAGCGAGAGGTCAGAAACTAAGGAAGGGGTTACTAAGGCTGAGAGAATCAGAGGTGCTCGGCAATCCCTCCCCCCTCCCTGTCACCACCTGATGTCAAGGTGACTACCCCACAAGAGGAACCACAGGAGGTCAGATTCCCTGGGGCCTGGGGGGATGGGAGGGGGTGGTGGCAAGTAAGTGTGGGGGCAGATGGAGGGAAAGGGTTAGTCATGGGGTTCTGGGGGAAAGGAGCTGGGCCTTCAGCCCACGCCCTTGCTGACATCTGCAGGCCCATAGCAACAGGGTGATGTGGTTTTGGTCCTTGAAACAGCCCTTCAAGTAACAAGTGGGGCATCCCAGCCAGGCATCTTCTGTGTCTCCCCCTCTTCTCCACGCCTTCTGCCCCAAGCCTCCAGGATCTCTTAAAGGGACTTGCATATTCCTACAAGTATCTCTGCCCCCATTTGCTTCCCCTTCTCGACTCCCAAACCCCCACTCTGATCTAAGCTGATCAGTCCCACTTCCCACTGCCAAAGGACCATGACCTCAAGGCCCACACTGTCATTTTTGCCCACTCAGCACCCATTTCTTTTCCTTTGGATCTTTAAACCCCTTTATTCCTGGGAAACCACCCTCCCCCCATTCTCAGTCCATGTGGTTGGGGTGAGGCTTATGCCTAGGGATAGGCATGTGACCACAATCTGTCCAGTCAGAGAATTCCACCCCCTACATACACAGGGCATAGTCATGTGACCCAAACCAGCTGAGGGAATTCAAATCCAGAACTTGAGTTTAAATATTTGAAGAAATGAATCTTTCCTTCCACCGGGCTGGGCACTCAGAAGGTATCAGCCTGGAGCTGCCTCCATTTGGAAAAGGTGTGTTCCAGAGTGAAGCCTCACACGAGGAGAAGCAGAGAAATGGGAGACCATGTCCTGGTGGCATCACTGAACCCCTAGATCCAGCTTTACCTGAAGTAGATAAGCTGAATTTTTCAGTTTTTTTGAGTCAATAGATTTCCTGTTCATTTAAATCTCTTGAGATTGTACTTTTTGTTTCTTGCAACCCAAGGGTTCTGACCAATACAGAGGCTCTGCTACTCTGGCTTTGAACTGCCTCTGCAGTCCTATCTGCTGTGCTCCGGACGCATGGCACTTGCCATTCCCCAAACACCCATGTGCCCTGTGACTCCTGCCAGGCTCTCAGCCAGGGAGGAACTCACTTTTCCCCTTCTGCACTTGCTCAGCTCTTGAAGGTCAGTTCAAATGCCAGTTCCTCCACAGAGCCTCTCCCAGCTCCTCCAAGGGAGAATTTGCTCTTTGCTCCTGTCCACTCTAGCTGATTCATAGCTCCCTGTTTGTACATCCGTCTCCTCCACTAGATTATTGAGCTTCTTTAGGGCAGAACTGCGATTTCTCTTTCTTTTCCCAGTGCCCAGCACCTGGTCTGGCACACAGGAAGTGCTCAGGAAATGCTTGTGGAATGATCTGAATTGCCATTGGCTAGGGGGCCCTGGGCTGGGTGTTGGCGCTGTGGGGAAGGGGGTCTGACTCTGGGGCTACCTCGAGGCCGCTGTGCGGCCCATGCCCACCTCTCGGCAGGTGCTGTTTGCTCAGCCTAACACGCCCGTCTCCCTTCAATCTAGGAATCCTGCTCATCCGTCCAGGAGCCCAGTGCCCTTAGTGTGTGATGAGAGGGCTGCTTTGGAGCTGAACAGACTTGAGTTCCAGTCCTGGCTCTTCCATGTGGCGCTCGTGTGAGGTGGGCCCAGTCATAGAACTCCCTCGCGCTTTGGCCTCCATAAAATGGCAAACGCATAGTGCCTATTATGTGCTGGGCATTGCTCTAAGCCCTTTACGTGTCCTAGGACCTCTAGTTCTTTTATCCACCCTCTGAAGTGTAGGTACTGTTACTACCCTTATTCCAGGGGTGAGAAGGTTTAAGCCCAGGGCGCTTAAATGTGCCTAGAGGCCCTGACTAGCAGGTAGCAGAGCTGGGGTTGGAACTCAGGCAGGCTGGCTCTGGGCTTGGTACTCTCAATACTCCACTACCCTGCCCCTGGCAAAATGGGGACAATACTAGGACCTTCTTCATGAGGTTGTTGTAAAGTTCAACCTTCACATAAGTATGTGCACTGAGCCTGGTGGAGTCTAGTCTTCCCAGACAACCCCGGACCATGGGGTCAGGCGGAGGGAGTGCAGCTGTGGCTGGTCCAGCTTGGCATGCACTCGGCTCTGGCCACACTACAGGGCTCTCTCCGCTTGGCAGAAGGACTCTGCTCATAATGCTCATTTGTCCAAACTGTGCGTCTCCATTTGTGCATTCTCCACACACATTCCCCCAGTCCAGAAGGGATGGAGAGGGCTGACCCGGGCTCCAGCCAGGCCAGGGAACGCTGCTGGGAATGAAGAGGTCTGGGGTGGCCTAGTTTCTAGAAACCCCAGCTCTGCCACTGGCTAGTCATGAGAATTTGGGCAAATCACAAAACCTCCCGGGGCCTCTGTTCTTTCATCTGTAAAATAGGGACAGCGGCAGGGCCTACTTTATCTGTGCGAGGATGAACGAAGAGGATGTATTTTGCAGTATGTGTCGTGGGTACTCAGTAAACAGCAGTTAATTATTAGTCTTATTCTGCTGTGTGCACGGCCAGGCTGCGTGGGGTTCAGGCCCAGCTCTACCATTTCCCAGCTGTATGGCTTCGAGTAAGTTACTTAATATCTCAGCGCTTGGCTCCTCACTTGGGGACAATGACATAAGTATAACAAAACAACTATGTGTCTGGCACAGGAACAGTGCTGCAGGCCCTGGCTGGGTAGCTCAGTTGGTTAGGGCGTAGTCTCAATATGCCAAGGTTTTGGGTTCAATCCCTGGTCAAGGCACATACAAGAAGCAACCAATGAATGCATCAGTAAGTGAAACGGCAAATCAATGTTTCTCTCTCTCTGTCAAATTAATACATAAAAGTTAAAACATTTTTAAGTGCTCCATAAGTGTTAGTGCTTGTTGTTATTTATTCTCCAGCTATAAGACCTTGGGCAACATCCTGCCCCTCCCATGGCCTCAGTTTCCCCATTTGTTTAGTGAAGTTTAGACTTGACTGGAGGTGCCGTTTGCTAGCAGATTCCAGGCTCCACCCTGCCTAATGAATGACTCCGTCCCGCTAGGGTAGAGGCCAGGTGCCCTTGCTTTGAGAGCAGCTACTGGGTCCTTCTCGCTCTTGTTCAGGACTCCGTCCCCAGAGCCCGGCCTGGACCTGGCATATGGCGGGTCCCCATAAATGTTTCCTGAATTTATGTTTTTCATGAAACAAACACTGAATGAGTGCTTTTTAGGTGCCTGGCACTCTTCTGAGTGCTCCACAGGTATAAATGCATTTACTCCTTGTAATCTTGGGGGAGGGACTATTATTACCCTCGTTTATTTTATAGATGAGGCAGTTGAAGCAGAGAGTTAATGTCCTGTGTCCAGGGATTCAAGCCCAGGCCCTCCAGCTCCAGGGATAACCCTGACTTTCTCTGCCCCTGTGCCCTCTGTTCCCAAGTTGGGGCGCACCGTGCACCCGCCCATCCACCATAACCATTACTCATCTCCTGGAGCGGGGTTCTCCCTTCCTTGGGGCGAGAGGTGGGGGCGGCTGTGGGATGTGGGGAACTGAGCGCTGAGCCCGGCCTCTGGGGGACGGCCAGCCAACACCGGCCACTCAGCCAAGTCCAAAAACGGCCTGGGCGAGTCTCACAACCTGCTATTCTTCCGGAGCCCAGCAACGGGAAAGGCCAAGAGGCCTGGGTTCAGGGCTGACTTACGGATAGGTGGGGTGAGCATCCAGGTGGGGGAGGCAAGGACTGTGTTAAATCCATCCTTTTGTCTGTGGGCACTCACTGGAATGAGGCTGAGCCTGGGAGTGAAGGGCCTGAATCCACCCACCCCAGAGCCTCAAATGCTCAGACTATGAAGGCGGAGGGGGCGGGGGCGGGTCACAGAGTCCCTTTTGGAAGAGGAGGGTCTTTGATTAGCTAAATAGGTTGGTGGGGCCCTGCATGTGAAAGGCACACCAACCCACCTCAACCCGCCTTGGCCAAAGCCTGGAGGTCTGGAAGGCTGTGGGGAGGACTCAGGTGAGGAAGGAAGGGGTGACCTGAGACCTGAGAGTGGGTGGAGGGGTGAGAGCAGGGGAACAGAGCCTGAAGAAATGTTCCCTGGGCTTTTAACAACCAGGATATTTACTACTCAAATTTCAGTTGCTTAGTGGTGGCTCCCTCCACGCCGCACCCAGCCTTGCAGCAGAGGTGTGTTGGAGAGTAGGGGGATGTCCTGGCAGGGGCAGTGTGGACAGCACCTAGAGCTAGAATATATGTGTTTGACAAACTTACTACATGTGCGGCCTTAGGTTCCATCAGAGACCCTCTGAGCCTTGGTTCCGTCTGTGAAGTGGAAATAATGATATAAAGACACATTTTTTCCCACATCTACTATGTGCTAGGCACTGGTATAAGCACCCCATGTGGATTATCCTGTTTTAATGCATACCACAACCGTATGAAGTAGGTGCTATTTCCAGATGAGGAGCCTGAAGCAAAACAGCTGGCTACGTTTACACAGTAAGTAGAAGAGCTGTGAAAACCCAGGGGGCCTCACTCCGGAAAATGCGCTACTACCTATAACACAGGTCGCATCTGCCTACTAAGGTAGTTGTGAGTGTTCAATGAGTTTATGCACGTAAAGCTCTCAGAACAGTGCCAGGCACATAGTAAGTGCTCAATAAATTGAATATGAACTCTTGTGCTGTGATCAGTGGAGATGTGAACACCCAGCTCAAATGGCTGAAACATTGAGGGAACTTATCGTTTCACCACCAGAAAGTCTCAGGGCGTTCCCGGCCTCCTGATCAGTTGATTCAGTGGTTCAGTGATGATGTCAGTGAGGCAAAACAGCATAGGAAGAGCTCTGAGGCTGCGCTGCTGCTGTTGGCCAGCATCCAGCATCCTGGTTGCCAGGCAATGCCTTTTAGCACTTAGGTAGGATGGATAGTAAACCGAGGCCGGGAGGAGGAGGGAGACCTGTCGTGCTCACTAGCTCGGCAGTCCTGTGCCTGGTCCGAGAATATTGCCAGGTGTTCCAACATCACAAGTAACACTATGTTAGCATGGGAGGAGGGCAGTCCTTGAAACTCTGTGTATGGTTTCCACTGTCTGGGAAAGAAACCATGTGTTCCTACCAAGGTCTAGAAGGGGGAAGAGGAGAGGGTCCACAGTACCCAAAGAGGAGGTGCATAAAACAACTTTGGTTAATTGCCTACCTCGGGTCACTGTCTGCTTTCCGAGGGAGTCCCTAGTGCTTACAGAAAGAGCCCATAAATAATTTTGGGAAACTGCCCCAACTTTAATTAACTGTTTCCTGTCATGTACCTGCTTTACAAGATGAACAAATGGGGTCCGGTGCAAGGTAGAGATCCAGGCTAACAGATCCCCACACATGCCTGCATTTGGAGAGTCGTGCCCCCCAGGAAAGCTGGCTCACCTTTACCCACCAATCCATATGTAGCTTCTTCATCTCCATCCCGCCAACTATATAAGTCCTCAGGACCAAGGACCTGATGCTCTCACCGCCCCTGCTCTTGCAGCCCTCACCATGCCGCGAACCTATGCCTTTCTCCCCGACCTCAGCAAGGCCCGTTCTCTTCCATGAGAATGTATCACTCATAAACCCTGCTTACATGCTGGTAAACTTGCTGACCTGTAATTCTTTACTGCGTCAGCAAGAAGAACCAGGTTTCACCTGTTAACAAAAGGACCTGGGAGGTTTCTGCCTCCTGCTGGGCACGCTGGCTTCAGTCCAAGGGCAGCTACTCTGCTGGTGGCAAGACAACTTCCAGCAACACCTGGAGTATCATGATCTTTACTCCTCCCCAGCAACAGGAAGAGACTGTGCCCCTAGCCAGACATCTAAGGCCTTCTCTTCAGGCTGATTGGGCAAGGTATAGGGTACTGTGGAGCCAGTTACCCTTGCCAGCTGGACAACCTGGGGGGACCCCTGGGTTACACAAATAACTTCCCTACAATGCGCTTGTCTAATGTCCGGTGGTGCCGGATCCAGAGGAGGAAGAGGTTTATTTGGACTGAGGGTGGAGGTGTATTTCTGGGAGGATCCCTGGAGGCTTTGCCTCTGAATCTTGAAATATGAGCAAGATTTCCTCAGCCAGGAAAGCTTGGGAAGAGGGTCAGCAAAGATCCGCGGGCCTCCGGGGAAGCTGGGGCTTGAGAGCAGTGCAGGGGGAGTTGAGCTGGGAGGGCGGAGACAAGGCCCGCAGAACAGAGAACTGATCCTCCCCACCTCACCTCTGGGCTGCGAGGACCGGAACACAACCACTAGCCAAACTGAGTGCTTACTACCTGCAGGCACTACCAGGGCATTTAATCCTCACGACAGCTCGATGAGGAAGTGTTGTCACTCTCCATTTCACGGATCCAGAAAGCGAGACGTGTAGAGATTAAGGAACTTGCCCAAAGTCACACCGCTGGCAAGGGCAGACCTGGGCTGTGAGTCCAGGCAGCCTGACCCCAAAGCCAGTGCTTTTTTTATTTTTTTATTTTTTTTATTTTTTATTGTTTTTCAGTACAGTTACATGCCCTGGGCCTCCTTGCCAATCCCCCATCCTAGCGGGGAGGAGTGAGCAGAGACTCTTCAGGCCCTGAGTCACTGCCGGGTGGGGGTGGGTGGTGGCTTTGGGTGGGTGGCGGCTGCAGCAGGGGTACCTGCGGACCGGATCTGGCAGACAAAAGTGGGAAGCCAGAGCTTTTGTCTGAGGGCCGGGAAAGTGGCTCCCTCCTTGGGCCTGAGAGACAGGGAGGAGGCAGGGAAACTGCTGTGTAAAGGGGCCCTAGAGCCAGGAGATCTTGCTCCTAGGACTTGAATTCTCGAAGTCTCCATTTTACCATCGGAAGTAGTAATGATGCTCATTATTTCAAATATGCCATTAGGAGTGGGTAGCTGGAACACAGTAGAGAATGCAAAGCCGCTCCTACCGTGTCGCTCAAAGGTTAATTGTTTTTCTTATTAAAACAGAAACCAGGGGTTGAAAACGGTAGGGGTGTTTGCCTTTGCACCTTAGCTTTTCATTCTGTTTTTCTACTTTCTGGAGGTTTTTTTCCCCACCAGTATTCTCTACAATAAACATATTTTGCTTTTTAATGGGCTTCCCTCCAAAAGAAGAACATTAAAATTCATTCTTAAAATTCCTCCATGGGATATAGCCACATAAACCAATGCACACATGCATAGAATGTGTTTGGAGGGCCACCCAGGAAAATGGCCAAGGTCTTGCAGGGGGCAAATGAGGGACTGGAGAGGTGGGGAGGGGGGACCTTTGTGCTGTCAGCTCTGCAGGACTGCTTGAAATAGTGCTTATTTATCTTACCTTACGCTTACGTGACCTCTGGGAAAAAGTGTGTGTGTGTGTGTGTGTGTGTGAAGTCAAGAGGAGCAACCAAGCGCCCTGGCCAGGTGGCCCCGATATGCCAAGGTTGTGGTTTCAATTTCTGGTCAGGGGACATACAAGAATCAACCAATGAATGCTTAAATAAGCGGAACAGCAAATCAATGTCTTTCTCTAAAATTAATAAATAAAAACGAAAAAAAAAAAACCAAAAAAGAGGAACAACCAGACCCAAGCCCCAAATACCCCCGGGTTCCACAGCCGTCATCCTCAGGATCCATCTCTGGGCTCTCCTCTCCCACACTTTGGAGAAACACTGGGTCTTGCTGGAAGGTTGACTTGCCCTAGGGAGTCTCCCAGAAGTGGGAACCTGACAGCTGAGGGAGCAAACTGCAAAGATGCCCCCCTGCCTGCCCCACTTGGCACTCCCTCCCCCCAAAGCATTCGTACTGATAAGGTTTCTTCTCCCCATCGAACTGGAGGAGTGACCAGGAGACAGGCAGCTGCTCTTCACTGGCTTCTCAGGACACCTCTGTACCAGAGAGAGAGGCTGCGTTTGGTAATACAAGGCCCTTCCCGACCTGCCTGCACTGCACCGTTATGAGCTGCTTTTTTAGAGACTATTTTTAACAGGTTTTACTTATTTATTTTTAGAGAGAAGGGAAAGGAAGGAGAGAGGGAAACATCAGTGTGTGGTTGCCTGTCACGTGCCCCCTACTGGGGACCTGGCCCGCAACCCAGGCGTGTGCCCTGACTGGGAATCGAACCGGCGACCACTGGGTTTGCAGGCCGGCACTCAATCCACTGAGCCACACCAGTCAGGGACATTATGAGTTTCTTGAGCATCATGTCATCCTGATGTTCACTCAGGGTTTGGTACATACTAAATAATTCTAAAAAAATCCTCAATGAATAAGTGTTAAATAATTCTTTAAAAAAACTTAATAAGTTAAGTGAAAGAATCCATTTAAATCAATAAGCATTTTTTTGAGCATTTCTAAACCACATGAAGCATCTAACATTCCATGTTAGACACTGGACCACTAAGTACTTTCTACACATTATTCCTTTTCTTCACCTTTTTTTTTTGTTGGGGGTGGAGGGGCAGGCATCAAAAAACAGTTTCATTTATTTGTTTTTGAATAGTTCATTAAAAATTTTTTTTGCATTACCATTTATCCACCCATTTCCTCTTCTACCTCCACTCCCCACATTATTTAATTTCATCTTTGTGATGAGGGCTTGAGTTAGCTACTTGTAGTATGCCCATTTCACAGATGGGTTAACGTCCTATCCCCTTAACCCGTTTTATTTTTTCATGGCACATCACCTCCTGCCATTTTATGCATTTGTCTGTCTCCTGGTGGTAGAGCTGTCCTCCCCACCAGACCGGATGTTCTGTGAGGGCAGAGCCTGTTTCATGGTGTTCACGGGGCCTGGAACAGTGTCCGGCACGCGGCCCGTGCTCAGTCTGCATGCGTGGGACACCACCCTGGCTCTCCCCCACCGCAGACGACTACAGTAGCTGCGGTCGCTCCGCGCTGTCACTGCGCGTGGCGGCCAGGTGGACTTCCCCTAACCCAGCCGTCATCAGGCTTTGTTCTCTATTGCTTCTGAAATTGGTGGTTTTCTTGGCCAGCCGGCCGGCTCTGGGAGGGCAGGGCCTGTGGTTAATAATAATAGTAACGACGAACATCTGTGGGTTATTCAGCGTGCCAACTCGCTACACAAAGTGTTCCTTTCAGCAGTTTCAAGGAGCCTGTGAGGTAGGGTGTTGTCCCCACTTTCCAGAGGAGGAAACTGAGGCTCATGGGGGTGAAGGGACAAGTGAATTGATAGTGCCTGAGCCAGGCTGTCTGAAACTTAGCTTTGGGGTCCTTAACAGCACACGCTGCCTCTTCGGAACAGACACTTATACAACAAACTGAGCAGGGAGCACTTGACACGTGTCTTCTGACCCCCCGACAAGCAGGAAACAGAAAAGGTGGTTTTCCATTCCACTGATTCCTAGCTCCACTCCAGACCACGGGAGGTGGGGTGCTGGGTCGAGTCTCTGCTCCAGTCGGTCCAACAGTGCTTCTTCCTCCTCACTTCCCCCTCAGAGTGGGCCCCAGGGACTCAGGAGCCCTTGCCTTTCCACTTAGGAAAGACCAGGGAGTGAGCTGGTGCTTCAGAGATTCTGAGCTGGCCGGCCTGGAAGGTTCCACCCTGACTGCCAGACTCAGCGGCCCCAGGGAGGATGATCTAAGCGGGTGGGAGTGTCTTCCTGACTATTAGAAGGGAAACCAACTGAGCCACAGAAAAGTCCTTCAAAGGAAAGGTCACAGAATGAGTCTGCCTCCACCGTTCACTCAGAGAGGAGGGGGAAAATTCCCAGGACTTTAGTCGGAGAACCAGCTTTGGCTCCCTCTGGGTTCCAATGATGTTTATTTTAATTAAAAATCATTCCAAGCTAACAGGAAAGTTGCAAAAAGAGTATGAAGAACTCTTAAAGACCCTTTATCTAGATTCACCAAGTTTTACACTTTGCCTTGTTTGTTTTCTCTTTCTCTCTTTTTGGGTAGAGATTTCAACAATATAGATGGATGGATAGATAAATAGGTAGATACAGTCACACCTGCCATCATGCTATCGTTTTTGAACTATTTGAGAGTAGGTTGCAGACATCACACCCCCTTTACCCCACAACCCTTCAGTATGTATTTCCAAAGGGTAAACTTATCTTCTTACATTATTACCACACAGCTACGAAATTCGGGAATCTACTATCCATATTCCTCTTCTGCCAAATGACCCAGTCAGTACCTTTCTAAACAACTGATTTGAGAGAGAGAGAAAGAAACATCGATTTGTTGTTCCACGGATTTATGCATTCATTGGTTGCTTCTTGTATGTGCCCTGACCAGGGATCGAACCTGAAACCTTGGTGTACTGGGACTATGCCTTAAGCAGCCGAGCTCCCTGGGCAGGGTGACCCAGTAACACTTTTTACAGAATTTTGCTCCCTGCAGTACGAGCTCCAGGCCAAAGGCGTGCGTTGTGTTTAGTTGTCAGGTCTTCTTTTGTTTTTGTTTTGTAGTCGTCAGGTCTTTTTATTTTCCTCTAATCTGGAGCAGCAACCTGCCTTTGTTTGCCTTTCATGGCATTGTAATTTTGAAGAATACAGACCAGCTATTTTGTAGGATGTTGCTCAGTTTGGGTGTGCCTGATGTCTCCTCGTGATTAGATCCAGGTTCTGCATTCCCAGCTGGAATATTACAGAACTCATATTGTGTGCTTTGTGGGGTGCCACTTCCAGACACCCCTGATGTCTGTCTGCCTGGAGAGGGTCAGATTCATTTTGCTCACCTTGGTTAGGGGGTGATCGGGTTTCTCCGTGGTATAAATTATGATTTCCCCCCTTGCAAGTAATAAGCAATCTGTGGGGACGCTTTAAGGTCATGTAAATATCCTCTTCCTGCTGATTCTTGTAGTGTTTATTTCTGATCCGAAGGAAGAGGTGCCCAGCCTCCTTTCAGCTTCTTTGTCCTTGTCCTCCAGCTCCTCCCTCCCCTGCCCACCCCTCCCTCCCCCTCCCCAGCCCGTGGCTCTGGGATGAGGCCACTCTTAGCATACTACATCAGCACTATGTGGGCCTTGGACATGCTCACCCACTTGGAGCTGTGCTGGGTGACTCCAGGGACTGTGGTCTCTGCCACGTCTGAGTGGATTTAGCAGCTGGAGGGTCTGGGAGGGTCCAGGGGAAAGAAGGACTCCTTCGAGAGCCTCATCTGAAAATGAAGGGGCACACCAAACAGGGTGGGTGGGCAACAAGAGTTGAACTCCACCCTCAGGACCCTGCCCATGTCTGTGATCAGCCCAGGCAAGGCTGTTGTCCTGTCAGGGACTGTCCCCGTGTGTACAGTGTCCACACAAAGACTGGTAGTCAGGGTCCAAATAGGACATCGCAATAAGTGAGGAGATTAGCAATGGTTTCATGTGAAAAACAAACAAACAAACAAACAAGCCCAGCCTCTAAGTATCACCAAACCGCCACCGAATAAGGGAGGTGGACACCAGGGCAGGGGATGCAGCTGGGGAACATTGCTGGCTGAGTTTCCCTTTCTTCTGCTTGCAGGTCTCGCGCTGCTGAGGCTCGGCACAGTTCAGAGCTGGGGAACTCGTTATTCTGCTGAAGCATGAAGGACACTGCTCAGCTTTGAAAAAATACAGTTGCCTGCTTGAATTTCAAATAGTTTAACGCCTCCTCCGCTACCTAGCTGCGATCTAACGGGCTGACTGTTCAGGCCTCAAAGTACCAAATAAATGAACTGTCAACGCCCAAGGATGGGGAAGAAACGTCCTTACACAAATCAAACCTCATGGCTGGAGAGGAGCATGTCCAAGCCCGGCATAATGCTGCTGTCGTACGCTAACATGCTAGTTAGGGTTTTGCTCTGATGTTGCAGGGAAGCACTGGGCAGTGGACTACCACCCCAAGGTTCTCCTGGGGCAACAGCTGGCTGTCCCTGCACCTTTAGGCAGTAGGAAATAGGCACTTCATCTTAGTCAAGGCCATCAGCTCTGATGGGGACGCTCTGTGATGAAAGCTATTTCTCTATGTTGAAGGTCAAATCTATAGTCTCAGGTCTAGGGGCGAAGGGCAGAGCAGGCATCTGAAGGAAGACTGCTGAAGTCAGGACCCTGCCCACGGAGTGACTGTAGGGGACGGGAGTGGGCAGGACAGTGTAGTGCACTGCACCATCTGCAGTCAGAAGAGACCTGGGTTCGAGTCCCAGCTCTGCCTGCTTACTCACCAGGTTTTTGAACTGGGTATGTGATTTAATGCCTCTAAGCCTGTTTTCTCCTCTGTGAAATGGGGAGCCATAAAAATATTCGATTTGGGTTGTTTGTACATATTAAATGGGATCGTATAGGCAATGTACTTAATTGGGTACATATTAAGTGCTTGGTACACCTCTAATAATAATGTAAACTCTAATACTACTACTACTGCTGGTCATTATTGTTATTTCGGAGCCTCCAGGCTGCTATGTTAGGTTTGGCTAAGAAGTTGGAGATGGCGCAGGGGTGGGAGTGGGGAGTGCTCCCTGTGGCCCAAGGGAGCAGCGAGTGGCACTGAACAGAGGCCGCCGGGTACAGTGACATCATCCTCATCGCTGGTTCCACTAGTTTCCGCCCCCATCGGCAGCTCCATTCTCAGCAACCTTCATCTTTTTTTTAAAGATTTTATTTATTTATCTTTAGAGGGGAAGGGAAGGATAGAGGGAGAGAAATATCAATGTATGGTTGCCTCTCGTGGGTCCCCTGCTGGGAACTGGCCTGCAACCCAGGCATGTGCCCTGACTGGGAATTGAACCTCGATCGTTTGGTTCACAAGCCCACACTCAATCCACTGAGCTACGCCAGCCAGGGCCCTTCAACATCTTTTTTGACCACCATGTATTATTCCACCACACACTGATGTTTCTCTCCCTCTCTTTCTCCCTCCCTTCTCTTCTCTTAAAATAAACAGATAAAATCTAAAAAAAAAAGTGTGGTTGCCTCTCGTAGGCACCACACCTGGGACCTGGCCCACAACCCAGGCACGTGCCCTGACTGGGAATTGAACTGGTGACCCTTTGGTTTGCAGGCCAGCACTCAATCCATTGAGCCACACCAGCCAGGATTAATGATTAGTACTTTTAAAGAGATTTTTTAAAAATTCTTTTGCCTTTATGGATAATGCAGTCATGGATATCCTCCTACGTGCCGTCGTCTTCTTTTGGGCTGGGTTCTCTAACATCGTGGGACGACTTCCGTTATCCAGCTAAAGAAGTGTTTCCAAGCCCTCTGCTACTCTTTAGTGTTCACCAGGCAGAGAAGAACACAAGAACCACTGAATTGGTGGCAGGAGGTGTGAGCGAACAACTCACCGAACTGTCTGGACCTTTGATTTTTCATCTGCCTCTGTACTGTTTCTCTAATATGCCAAGGAAATTCGTGCCTCAGTGCCTTTGCATTTGCAGTTCCCTCTGCCTGGAGCATTGTTTACCCAGAAACTGTCTTCACTCTCTTCACGTCTTTACTCCTCAAGTGTCATCTCACCAGAGAGGCTGTTCCTACTCCATGCCTCCAACATCCCTCTCCATTCCCTTATTCTGCCTTGTTCTTCTTTGTAGCTCTGATTACCTCCTGACATAGGCATATGGGGTGGGGTATTGGTTTATTGTGTGACTTCTCACATAGATACATTCTCTGTGAAAGTCAAGATGCTGTCTGTCCTGGATCTGGAACAGTGCCTGGCACATAGTAGGCACTCAATAAAAATTTGTGGTATGAGTGAATAAAGAGATCAAATGAGGCCACTCACAATACTCATAGTATTTCCTAGTGTCTGGAAACAGTAAAAAGCTGTTCAAATGGGAGGAAGAGTAACAATAATTGGAAACTTAATACAGTGCCTTATTTGGGTAGTAGACCATTGAAGATCTTGGCTGGGGTGTGTGTGAGTGGGGACTGGGGTGGGGGAGGAAATATTTCCTCTCTGCCAAGTTGCAGCAAGAGGCTAATGGCCTCCACAGGGATCCAATCTAATTAAGGTCCTGGCTCCAAGTCAACTCTGGTTCCCTGGGTCCCTTCCCGGCTGCAGCAGCTTCCAAGTGACAAAACGAAACCTGTAACTTTCCCAAGATGAGACAGTCTCCAGGCGAGCAGGGCAGAAAGGGGCTGAGGGTAGGGTTTCTGCCCCCAGGGGATCAGATCTGCTTTGGGCCCAAATGATTTTTAATAGTGTGTGTGAGTGTGTGTGTGTGTGCGCGCGCGTGTGCACATGTGTGTGAGAGAGAGAGAGAGAGAGAGAAAAGGGAAGGGAAGGGAAGGGAAGGAAAGGGAAGAGAAGAAAAGAGAGAAAGAGAGAACCAGGCACAGAGCAGCGGCTGGATCACCATCCTCCAGACCAGTCCCCACGAGGAAGCAGCTGGCTGTGGTGGGAAGGAGTCAGAGGCAAAGCAAAGAGGCAGAAGTGCTTCCGTTCCCACTGCGTGACAGGGCACCCACTGCGTGACAGGGCACCCACTGCGTGACAGGGCAGGGAGCGAGATGGCGAGGAGGATGAGCCCTGCCTGAGGTCACATAACTTCTTACTGCAGAACTGCAAAGGTGACTATCCCCCAATTTAGAATTCATTGCACTCAGAATGCTTTCAACTGTTTTTTCTTTTTAAAATCAATTTTTTGGGGGGTCAGTAATACATACCCGTAGAACAAAATTTATTGGTATAGCACAAAACAGTAGATAGTAAATAAATGTACACCTCAGTCCCCAGTGACCGGTTCCTTCTTCTGAGGGTAAATATGTTACCAATTTCTTGTGTATCCTTCCAGAGAGAAATGTGTATGTGATGTACAGTTGCAGAAAGATGACATACAGGCATGCAAAAATGACATAGGGGTATCACAGTAAGTTTTAGATTCACATAGAAACACCAAATATCATGATGATTTTGAGTCTCCTTATCCTAAGAATAGATTATGCTTCTTGATTTATCAAAATCCTTTCCCCCTGTTATATCAAAGCATTTTCTTTTTCTTTCCTTTTCTTTAAAGATTTTATTTAGTTATTTTTAGAGAAAGGGAAGCAGAGGGAAAAAGAGAGGGAGAGAAACATCAACTTGTGGTTGCCTTTCGTGCACCCCCAACTGGGGACCTGAACCACAACCCAGGCATGTGCCCTGACTGGGAATCGAACCGATGACCCTTTGCTTTGCAGGCCAGCACTCAATCCACTGAGCCACACCAGCCAGGGCTCTTTCATTATATTTTTATTCTAGTCCCATGTTGGGCACACTTCTTTTTTTCTTCCTCCAATTTGTCTTATTTTGGTTTAAAATTTTTAAATTTTTAATTTTGCATTATCTTTATTTATGTATTTTAAATTAAATTTATTGGGGTACACTGGTTAAAACATAACATACATCATAGGTGTGCAACTAAACAGTAACACAACTGTTATGACACAACATCTGTATACCCCACTGTACTCTCGTCACCTGAAGTCTGGTCTCCTTCCACCACCTTGTATTTGACCTCCTTTGCTCTCCTCATCCTTTCCCCCTGTTATATTCTGTTACAGAATGAGGAAATTGCTTGACTTAGTAACTTGCCCAGCTGGAATTTCAAATGAGGTGGATTGCTAGGGAAGCTCACATTGGTACCCTGACTGCTTTGTCGGGTGACGTAGAATCCAGACCAATGCATTGGCACCAAGAAGCTCCTTGGAGCAGTGGGATATTTGACTTGGACCTTGGAGGCGGGGTAGAAGGTGACCTCCTCCCACACCCCGTTAGTATACATTGTAGTGAAGAGATAGTCGTGGGTTCCAACTTTAGCTCCACCATCCTCCCAGCTGAATAACTTATGTTTATCTTCTCTGACCCTCGCTTTCCTTAATTGTTTTTTTAAAGGAACTTCTTTAATTCTTCAAAGGGTATCTTTAAAAAAGATTTTAGGAGAAGAGAAGGGATGGAGAGAGGAAGAGAAACTTCAACGTGAAAGAGAAACAGCAGTTGGTTGCCTCTTGTACATGCCTGACCGGAAGGGGGGCGGGATTGAACCCGCAACCCAGGCATGTGTCCTGACAGGGAATCAAACTAGAGACCTTTTGCTTGGGGACAATGCTCAACCAGCTGAGCCACACTGGTCAGGGCCTTGTTAATTGTTAAATGGGGACAATGAAAATGATTTTTCTGAAACACCATGAGGAATACAGGTGATGAGATATAAAACCACCCAGCTGGGTGTCTGGCAGGCAGCATGGAAGCTCAGTGGTTGAGACTGTGGACAGATGGATATAATAGCAACAGCTAGTCCCTGCAGAGCACTTACCCCACGCCAGGCACCATTCCAAGCACTTAACATAGATTTACTTATCAACGATCCTCTTAAATAGGTACTATTTTTAGACCCATTTTACAGAGGAGAAACTGAAGCACAGAGAGCTTAGACAAGTTATCTGAGCTGGTAAATGACGAGGCAAGACTGGAACCCAGGCAGTCTGACTCCAGAGTCCGCTGTCCGTAACACTTGACTCTACTGCCTTCATTGAAGAAAGTGGGGTTGGGACAGTCACCCAGCAGCACCACAGACTCAGGTGTGGGAGGAAGGAAGTATGTTATCAGGAGAGGCTTTCTGGAGGTTCCCTGAAGGTGGCATTTGAATAAAGACCTAAAGGAGGCAAGGGAATGGAAATGGCAGGAATTCTGGGAAAAGAATGTTCTGTGGAGGTAGAAGAGCAAGTGCAAAGGCCCCGAGGCAAGGGTGTGTTTGGCTGGGAATAGCAAGGAGGCCACCTGGCTGGGGTGGGGAGCCAAAGGGAGAGCAGTAAGAGATTAGGTCAGAAGGGTGTGTGGGGTGCAGAGGGAGAACACATCTCCACCCAGCTTCAAGACTGGCATGTGCGCTATAAAAAACATGACTTTAGAATGCAAGATATACATGCCTTTCAAAGTTCGAAGATGAGACTTGAGGCAGTGTGCTTATGGACCCTCCTCTGCATAAACATTCTTTCCCTCCGTTTCCCTGCGCAGACCAGCTTTGCCATCCACGTGAATGAGCCACACAGGGGTGGAAACTGGGAAATGTTGGTGTGAGTGACGATGAACAGCATTCTAAGCAGAGCCTCTGGGTGAGCCTGGGAGATCATCACCCTCTCAGGGCTGTGTGGAGGACAATGCCATTGGCTTCCTCCCAGTTCAGATCTGAGTTTAGTCAATGGGGCTGAAAAATCCCTGGTCCACTTAGTCTCCAGACCCTGGTCGTCATCCTGGTCATCATCACAGCTAATATTTGCTGATTCAGAGTAAATTTGATAAACCCTCACACAGTCCTCTGAAACCAGCCCTGAAGTAGTCCTTTGCCTCAGGGTCAGCCTTGGCCCTTCTTTGAGCTTCCATTTAATCTTTCAGATCTGGATTTTCTGGATCTGCTTTGAACTGGTTCACCACTTTGGTTCCTTTTCAGGCAGGGGGAAAGAGGACGGCTGGAAGGGAACTTTGGAATACCTCGTGATTCTGTGAGAAACTAACACTGGATTCAGTTCAGAGTCCAGCCAGGCGGTCAGTTTGTTTTTGGCTCGTGTCCCTGTTTAGGGGCAGCCTCCTTGTGCTTCTTTTCAACAAACAAGCTGGTCATAGAGGGAGCTGAATATGATGCTGGCCTGCAGGGGTGAGCAGGGACAACAGAAGGCCCAATGCACTGATATCAGCCGTCACTGACTGAACAAGACTCAGGGACCAGTAATTGTCCTGGCCTTAGGAGTAATGAAACTGAGGCTTAGGGGTGGGTTTAGGGACCTTGAAGTTTCAGGACTGTTTGACTCTAGAGCATGTTTTCTAATCTCTGGAGTTGCTGCTTCTTTATCAGAGTCCCTACAAGAATATGTAGCAACTTGCTTTGATCCGGAAGAGGAAGGATTTGCAGGTTTCGCTGTATTTTATACATATATTTAATTTGTTCAGACATTAAATCATCTGTGAGACTGATTGCTATGCACTAAAGATGTGGAGACAAACTATGTTTGGCCATTCTGGGGCTCTTCATCCAACCTAACCAGGGAAGTGGGGAGGAGTAGCTAGCTGTGAGTGAAATGTTACAGAGTCAGAAGTGGGAACAAGTAACTGTCTCCAGAGGGGATGACATTTGCCCAGTGATTCAACAGCCACAAACCTGGATTGGGTGCCACTGACTGGCTCAAAGCATCACAGCCCGTCCTGCAATTTTTCCGGTTAGAGGACCGCTACATCAAAATTGTCCTGGTGCTTGTTAAGATGTGAACTTCTCCCTTCTCTGGAGGAGACTCAGAGAATTGGATAACGCAGATCTGGGAGTAGCACCCAGGTGGAGCTGATGCACACTCAAGATTGTCAGGTGACTGGTGGGAAGAAATCAGTCCAGACAGGAGGGAAAAGCATGGGCAATAGTTTGGAGGTCCTTAGTGGCCTGCAGACACCGGGGTTGCAGTTCAAGACTCAGTTCTGGGAGGAGAGGGATCCTGTCCCTACTTTTATCACCCGGGCCTGGAACACAGGCCTCCTAAATATTTGGGATGCATTCACCTGGCAAACTTGAGTGTTCATCAGATTCACCTGGATGCTAGGCCGTCTCCCAAAGAAGTGACGAGAGAGTCAAAGGGAAAAACGAAGACGTCAAAGGAGGAAAGGAAATAATATGTTTCTAAGGGGATGAAAACTTTCCAAAAAGTTGACCTGGCAAAAAGCAGCCTCATCCAACAGGGAGTTGGGGAAGTGGCCGCTTCAGGAAAAAGCAATGAATCGTGAGGCTATAGCTGGGGAGAACCTACTTGTCTCCCTAGGCAGGCTGAGGGTGTGAGGTCACCAGGCGCAACGCCAGCAGCAGCTGCACAGCCGCGCCCGAGCTGCCGCGGGAGGCGGTGTCAGGCTCCGGCCCGCGGGGTATCTTCCTTCCCGCCCCCTTGAGGGGAGTGGCTCGGGATCCTGCCCATCGCCAGCGCGTGGGCCACGCCCCGAGCCTGGGTCACGCCCCCTTAGCTGCCTCTGGGCGCCGGGGCGGTGGTCTGTCTACTCACCCGCTCGAGGCCACGCCCCCAAGTCCGGCGGTCCCATTTCCTCTGGAGAGTTGAGACTCCGGGTCTTGCCCCGCCCCCATTGAGGCCCCGCCTCTGGGCCCCGCCTGGTGACTTGAAGCAGCTCGGAGTTGGGCAGCGCCAGAGTCGCGCTCTAGGAGCGGGGTGGTGCTGAGGAACTCGGACTGTCCTGGAAGGCGCAGCGCGGCTGGAGGCCACTCCGGACAACCCCGGGAGCAGAAGCAGCAGCCGCTACCAGTGTCCGCGGAGCCCACTGAGCCGGCCATGGCGTTGTCGATGCCGCTGAACGGGCTGAAGGAGGAAGACAAAGATCCCATCATTGAGCTCTTCGTCAAGGTGAGAGCGCTCGCACGCCGTCCCGCTCAGCTGAACCCCCCACACCCGGCCGGCTGCCGGGGCCGGCGTCCCTGGGCGTGGGACGCTCTTCAGCCCTCGCGCCCCCGCAGCGCCCCCGCGCGGCGCCCAGCATCCGGGGATGAGGAAAGCGCTGTTCTCGGACCCCTGGCCCATTGTCTTCGGGCACCCGCGCCTTCCGCCGCCGAGGTTCGCCCAGGGAGCCGGGGTGGGACCGGGACCGCCGAAAGCTAGCACCGAGGGGCTGTCGTCACTGCCATCAGCCTCGCGGGCTCCGGCGGACGCCAGACGGTGGCCCCGCGTCCCTGTGGGACTAGCTGCTCCCCCTGGGTCCCCGGAGTTCCTGTCACTACGCCGGGCGCCCGACCCCCCCCATCCCACTCCTCAGCCCTCCGATTCCACCCTAGCCAGGGAGCCGAACCCTCGAACCAGTGGGCAGATGAACTGAACTTTGGACCCTTTCTAAAAGAGCATTTTTCTCCCCGCTGGTATGAAACCGTAACTTGAATTGTCCATGCAGTCTTAATTTCTTTTTTTAAAAAGAGCAGACATTCCTGGGCTTCCGGAAAAGCCCGAGATTCCCAGCTTGGGTTTTCCTGCATTAGGTATTTTACCACCATCTGGTTTTCTTGTTTCTCAAACGCGGAATGTTTTGTATGATGCAACATTTTGGCTGCTCCCCTCGGTGTTGCTGCCTCGGGAAGGTTGTGTGCGCTCTTTTGTTTTGAAAGGAAAGCTGGTGAAGGAGGGAAAGAAAGTCATAAGTTGTTTGGGCTTTAGAGGGTTGATTTCTCCCTCTGGTCTGTTTAATTGTTATATTCTGGAACTACCTTATTTGCTTATAAATACTGTCCCTGTCCCTTTCTTTCATTTTTTCTTCTTTAATATTTTTCACTGGAGCGAAGGAAGGAGTAGAACATCTGGATCCAGCTGCCTCCCTCAAACCTTGTTTAAAATCCTCTAGATTTTTTGAGTCACTTACTTCAGCAGACTGATTCAGAGCTAGGCTCTGAAGGGAAAGTTAACAGAAATCCAGAACAGTTTTGTTGCATTTTCCCTGAGTTTTTAATGAAGGACCCTTTTTAACGAAGGAAAGACATTGAAGGGTGTGTTTGAGATAGGGAGACTGATCGCAAGGGCTCGAAACAGTGTCAGTTTTAGGATTTTCTTTAGGTTATCAGTTTTAGAAACACTGGGAAACTGAAACAGCAGACAGGTATAGAAACCCCAGAATATCTTAAAAGAGTCTCAGTTACTTTGGGTGGCAGACAGATACTCTGAGGTGCAGAGAGTGTGGGGAGGAAGCTGAAACAAGAGAAAGAGTGGAAGGCAGCGCGGAGAAGGGCAAAGGGTGGGTCAGAGATCAGTGTTAGAATTTTTTTACTGAGCTAAGCATAGGAGGGGATTTCCATAAACTCAGAAACAGTCTCTCTACAGAAAACAAACAAAAAACATGATTCTTAATGGTGAAACTTTAGAAGTAGCATTAAATTTAGAATCTGATACGGGAGACTATCAGTAATGGTTGCTTTTCAGTATGGAACTGGAGGTCCTAGCCAATATAATAGGAGAAGAAAAAAACAAAGTATGTGAATTAGAGAGGAAGAGATCAATGCTCAACACCCCGCTTACTATTAATTTAATCCTTAAATTAGAAGGAGAGGGACGTGGTGCATTTGTTTCCCCAAAATGAGTCACTTGCATACCCCTTCCCAGTTTTCCACATTTGTCGTAGATCAGTAGTATTATTTACTAAATACAACTCATTTCTTAAGAACCATAGCGTAGCCTTAAGTAATAATACCTGTGAAAATATGGATTAGGTGTGGTTCTTTTAAGTATAACGGCAAAAAAATATTCGTGAACCAGCTAAAAGCATCCTATTTACCAGTAGTTAGTTGTAAGCCTTTCTCACCGGCCTTGGTGGCAGAGAACCAGGGCTCGTCACTGTTCTTTGCTTGCTGGCTTGGTTGCCTTGGGCATGTTGCTCTCCTCCCTGAGTCTGACTTTCCTTGTTTGTGAAGCAAGAGGTGAAATGTTTTTGCTTGTCCTGTGATTCAGCATAGGCAAAACTTTGTACTGATGTAAACCAGGATAGTTGTTTCAAAGGGAAATAAGGGAGGTGGGGGGACAGATAAATTGTGATAAAGAGTATTTTTAATTTCTTCTCAAAACCTAAATGCAGGAAATGCAAATGGGGGAAAATACCCTTGTCAATGTAGTTATTTTGAAAGCAGTGAGGGGGCAGAGGCCATGGCCGTCCAGTGTTGTATTTTAAACAGTGTTAATTATTCCGCCAAAAGGTTTCTCTAGCAGAAAACTATTGTCTACACTTAAAGCACATGAGTGAAAAGTATATTGAGCCTCCCTGCTTAGGTAGCTTTAAATTTAGGAGAAAGAGGCTAGGAACCCCCCAGCTAGTGTGACTGGACTCAAAGCTGCATTTCCTTTTTTTGTGAGTATTGTTTTGGAATTATTTGTGGGTGAGTCTGGTGACTCCCCATTACCTGTATAACAGCAGTTGCCTATTTAAGGATAGGGACCTTCAAAACAGTAAAGAGGCTCACAAAGGCGGTCATATTCAACAGTGGGAGTGCTCACTTCTGCCACCCTGAGTGACCCGAAAGGTGTATATTTTGATAACACCAGCCCCAGTTGGGAACCACCAACCAACGAGGTAAAGTTCAATCCCTTTAGCCTGGGTTTCTAATCCAATTTGTTCACTTACTAATTGTGTTTCCAGACACTTTGCTTAAACCCTTCTGTGTCTCATCTGCACAATTGGGATATTAATAGACCAACCTCATGGATTAAATTGGTTAATGTATGTGGCATGGAACAGTGACTGGTATACAGGAGGCAAGTACATGCTAATTGTGTGTCATTTTGTGTGTACATATTTAGTTGCAGATACCCCTGCTAGTCAGTAAGAAATTGGGGTGGTGGTTATAAAAACAAAACAAAAAGCATGGGCAGAGTGGCTTAACACATAAGAATAGCTGTTTCTTTTGAGATATTTGGCAGGGATTCTAATGTGCTTGGACCCTGGAGCCAGACTACTTGGCTTAGATCTGGCTTCCAGTGGTGTCAAGGAGATTTCATAAGTTCTTAGTGCTTTATTTTCCTGACCTCTAGTATCAAGATAATAAGAGTAACAATTTCATAGGGTTGCTGAGGGGGTTAACTGGTAATCTATGTGTATTAATTGGAGTAGTCGAAGCTGCTGTAATAAATAATCTATGCCAAACAGTGTCTCCAATAAGATAAAAGTTTATTTTTTTCTTGCCTAGCAGTCCAGTTAAGGTGTCCTAGATGTTGGGGTGGCTTTCCTCCTGAGAGTCGTATAGGGATTAAGGCTGTTCCCAGCTTGTTTTCCACCTACCCCAGAGCATTGTCCTCTGAGGAGTCAGAACTGGTGGCTGAGAGGTCCTGGCTCAGCCAGCAGGAAGGAGGTGGAGAGTATGGAGAAGGCATATTTCTCTTTAGGGCCTCAGCCCAGAAGTTCTACCTGTCACTTCCTTTCCTACTCTGTTGGGGAGAACATAATCGCATGGTTTCATCTAACTGCAAGGAATGCCAGAAAATGTGACCCAGTCATATACCACCCTGTGTAAAGCTTTAGAAATAGTGCTTGGCACACAGTAAACACCCATATTTGTTGATGATAGTATATTATTATTAAATGTGGGCTTCATTACTAGGGTTCAGGGATTCTGTAAATCCTTGAAATTACATAAAAGATGCTATGTGAGATTTCCCCCTGCAGATTCCTAACCCAAGGGTTAAGAATTATTTTTCCAAAAAAGTAAATGGTGACATTCTGATTGTCAAGTGTAATTCATATAAACAAAGTATAGAAGAGAGGTCTGGGCTAGATGATCATTAAAGTCACTTCCATCTGATCACTTGTGACTTCTACTGGCATGAACTAAATGCCTAATCCTGAGTTAAGTACTATGGGAGATAAAAAAAATGATTAAACATTTCCTATATTTTGGTGTATAAATTTTATTGGAAAGAAAACCATACATACAGGGGTGTCTAACCTGCGGCCCATGGGCCACATGCAGCCCAGGTTGGCTGTGAGTGAGGCCCAACACAAAATTGTAAATTCATTAAAAACATTATGAGATTTTTTTGTGTGATTATGTGTCACAGTGTATTTAAAGTGTGGCCCAAGACAACTCTTCTTCCAGTGTGGTGCAGAGATGCCAAAAAGTTGGACACCCCTTTCATGGTACCTGCTTAAGGAATCGAGTGTGGATTACATTAAGTTGGGTTAGGAAATGGAGACAGATGAAGGTATATGAACTTGGCCTTGAAGAAGCCAGTGAAGGAGGTGTTGGGAATAGGAAAGAATGGGAATGTTAGTTGCGACATCATTTGTGAACTCTTTGTGCAGGAAGCATTGGTAGATTAATAACTTTTTAAAAGATTTTATTTATTTATTTTTAGACAGAGGGGAAGGGAAGGAGAAAGAGAGGGAGAGAAACATCAGTGTGTAGTTGCCTCTTGTGTGCCCCCTACTGGGGACCTGGCCCACAACCCGGGCATGTGCCCTGACTGGGAATTGAACCAGCAACCCTTTGGTTCACAGGCCGAGCTCAATCCACTGAGCTACACCAGCCAGGGTGGTAGATTGATAATTTTGATAGAAGAAGGAACTAGGAATGATTCAAATCCATAGTGCCAGGGAGACAAGTTATTTAAAAGCTGAGGATAAGACTTTTAAGACTTAAGTTTTTGCTGATACATACCATTTTCCTATCCTTGCTTGTTCTCACAACACTTCCCTGTTTTATGGGTTGCTGTCGACTCAGCAGCTTCCCAGTGGATTTGGGAAGGTGCAAATGGATCATACAAACGGGCAAACTCTTAGCTGCTCTGCCAGGAGAAAGTGGGAGTTCTCCAAGTGCTGTTTCAGGGGCAGGCTTCAACCTCTTTTTAAAAAATACAGACAAGTGAAATAAATTTTCTATGGGAAATGATGCTGAGAACTTTGTTCTGATGACTGAACAAAAAGTAACTCAACATCAATATAGTGTTACCTTGGATGTAATTGGTTTGTCATTCATTTCAGGTTTTCAGTGGGGGAAATTCAGGAGACAGACATGAATGTGAGAAATGCGAGATTAACGGGAACTCTGTTTTTGCCAAGTTTTGTTTGAACGGTTACTGAAGATCTAACAATGCTACTGTTAACAAAGGTGATCATTTTGATTAGATGTAAAAATCTGAGAGAAAGGGACCCACAATGGAAAGAAAAAAAAAACAAAATACAAAAAATAGGAGACCTCTGAGTCAAGGGGGCTGAACACATGAGAACACCGTGACACGGTATGAATAGTAGTAGAAAAGAGGCGATGTGGAGGGCCTGGCCATACTGTCAGTAAAAGTCACATTCGGTTTGGAAGGATGCTTACTGAGATCCTGAGATGCCTGGAAGCCAGTTACAGGACGATGAGCAAGACTTTCCCCCTTCCTGTTTCACTGGAGCTGCCGAGCCTCACTGGTGCCTCCCGAATAGGGAATTAGTGAGTCCATGAAAGGGAAGTGTGTCAGGCAGGATGGCGAGTGTGATTAAGGCAGGAATTAAGATTTCGTTGGGTTTGCCTATGTTAGAGGCCGTTGTAGAGAATGGAAAGGGAGTTTCTGCAGGAGAGTGAAATTTAGGTCATGATTACAAACCAGTCAAGTATGATTTAACAGAAACAGATTTAATTCGGGACATCAGTTGGTGAATTTTCTTGGAACTTTTAATCCGGTTGTCTTTTATTGAGACTTGGCTTTTATCCCTTAGTGCTCAGTACCAAGTATTGGTACTGGGAATAGCAAGTAGCCCTATGTGGTTTGTTTTTTCCCTTTAGTTAAAATATAAACCCAGGAAACTTTAGTAGTCTAAATTTATAACAACTTAATGTAGGTAAAGAAGGCTATGTCTGATGGTTATGCCAAAGATGGACTAGGAGTGTCTTACATTTTAGTGGTAATATTTTGAAGAAGTAACAGTATTAGAGCCAGGGCCAGGTTCATCATGCTGCATGTATTTTGTTTCATAGATTTTGTCTTTTGCTTTTATTGAAGCTGAATGCAGTGTGATTGTAAGCAAGGGGTATAACAGGTTTTTCTTCCCTTTTTTTGTAATAAAATTATTACTTCTAACTTTACATGGACAATAATTCCTTCTTATGAAAAGGATTTAGTTTTCATAATAGAATTGTAAAAATGTCAATCTACTGTAATAATTTGAGTATTGAAATTTACCACCATGCTGCATAGTTATTTATTGGAATGTGTGAGAGAAGACAAAAAGAATCTGAACAAACATTCGAGAATACAATAGCAAACCATCTGTTGGAAGCTGAGGTGATTATGAACGTTTAAATGTATGTGAGTTCTATGCAGGTTTTCCTCTAACAACAAGCTACTCTATTTTGGGCATGGAAACCAGGTGGTAGATGACTAGGGTGAAAGTTCATTAAACACTGAAGACAACCAAATCAGTCTCTTGTGCTACTTAGGAAAATGGAAGAGTGGTAGCTGTGAGACCAGACAACAACATTGACTAATCACGAGAAAAGGGTGGTTAATTAAATGAAATTTTGACTTTGAATATACACATGCCCAAGACTGAACTGAAGAGTTTTCAGACAAAAACTTATGAAGAGTGTGAAGTTCTATGTTAGTTGATGTTTTAGGTTATAGCATATTTTATTGAACACAGGAATTTAAAATTTTGGTTTGGCCCTGGCTGGTATGGCTCAGTGGATTGAACACCGGCCTACAAAGTGAAAGGTTGCCAGTTCAATTCCCAGTCAGAGCGCATGCCTGGGCTATGAGTCAGGTCCCCAGTTGTGGACATGCAAGAGGCAACTGACCGATGTAGCTCTGTACATTGATGTTTCTCTCCCTCTTTTCCTCACTCCCTCCCCCCCTTTCCTTCCCTCCCACCTACCCCGCACCCCCAAAAGAAGTGAAAAATGTTCTCAGGGGAGACTAAAAAAAATAAATAAAAACAATGGCTTAGCATAAGTAGTAGCTAACCTTAGTCTGTTTTAGTTTAAATGCTGGTCCTAAATTTGAAAAATAATTTAATTTCCTTTTTGTTTCCTAAGATATTCAATGGTGTGTATTACATTACAATTTTTTTCTTTCAATTATAAAAGCTACACGTTTACTGTACAACTTAGAAAACACAGAAAAGCACAAATAAAAAGATCACTCACAAACCTTTCTTCTAGAAGTGGCTGCTGTTACTATTTCGTTACATGTCCTCATCTTGTTTATAAACTTGCTTGAATTATTGAACAGAGTTTATAATATTTCAGGGATCTTCATAACAGAATACTAGGATGAATGAAAAGTGAACTCCAAGTGCAGTCTAACATGTAACATGTATTGAGGTGAGTGGGTTTAAAGAAAATTCATTTGATTTAGGTTTTATCACAGAAACTCAGATTGTATCTGGATTTATCTCCCTACATAGCAGTAAAGGAGCATTTACCCAGTTTGATCTTTGCTGGAGGAAAGCAAGCCCTTTTATGTTGTGATATCTGTCAACACTTAGAATTGTTGGTGTTACGGGTATTGACTAAATGGCTTGAAGGCACACCCTCCCTTTGTGCTATGTGCTGAAAATCCAAATTATTTTTTAGTATTAATTTTCCCCTTCAATATATATGGAGTAGTTGGAAGATATAAGAACAGTTGATTGCAGTATGGGGATCATAATAGAAGCAAACATTAATTGAATACTTTCTGGGCAAACTAAATAAGATAATTAATTGACTTAGAAATGAGTAAAGTGTTGACATTGTGTACTGACAGATGAAGGGTAGTTTGTGTTACCGAATCTACTAAGTATGGCTTATTATCAGTTATTTAAAGAAACTTTATCTTTCCCTGTAATAGTTATATGTCTTGTTCTGTAGTTTTTATCTATCTAAAATAAAAGGAATACTTCCGCACTCAAATTTTAAATGGATCCTACTTGCTCTAATTGTTTATTGAATTAGATACAAACTTGTTTATCTGGCATTCAGAGTCTTTCACATTATGATCCCAGTTCGTGTTTCCAGTCCTATCTCCCACTAGCTAGCCTATTCCGGCTAGTTTGGTCCTGAATGTGCCATGTACTTCTCTGCCTTCCTGGAAGAACTTTGGCGGTTTCCTTTATTTGAAATACTTCTGGCTTCATCAGCCTCTCCCTGCAAGTCCAGTTCCTGCCTGCTAGAATAGTATGTGTTCTTCTTCCATGCAGTTGTTACAGTGAGACACTCTTCTAGTGGCTTGGGTATGTCAGTGCACACTGTGGCATTCGTATTCAGTTGTGAGAGGCAAACAAATGTATGTCTACACGTGATTAGTGCTATCAAGAAACATGAAGTAGGATAAAGAGTACGGAGAATGATAGGGGTGCTGTTTTCTATTTAATGGGACATTTACATAGGAGATTAGGAGGCTATGTAGGAGGCTGTTCAGTAATTCATGCATGAGATGATGGTGGCTTGGAGTAAGGTGAGAAGTAGTTGGATTCTGGATATATTTCGAAGATGGATATATATTTCCTGATGGGTCGGATGTGGAACGTGAGAGAAAAGAGTCAAAGGGGATTCCGAGATTTTTGTTCTGAACAACTAGAATAATGAATTTCATTATCTCAGATGGGAAGGTTGGGAAGCACTAGTTCTGATGGGGAGGAGATCCGAAGCTTAGTTTTGACATATTAAATTAGAATATATGTATATATTTTAAGTTGTTATTTATTTATTTTTTTTTTAGAGAGAGGGGAAAGGAGGGAGAAAGAGAGGGAGAGAACACCAATCGGTTGCCTCTCTCATGCACCCCAACAGGGGACCTGTCCTGCTACCCAGCCATGTGCCCTGACTGAAATCGAACTGCGGACCTTCCGCTTTGTGGGATGATGCCTAACCAACTGAGCCATGCTAGTAAGGGCAAAATTAGAATATATTAAGAACTCATGGAACCTTTTGTTTATAGGAGAAGCTTACATTAAATACACAAAGACAGTATATAATTACATTAAGGACAGGAACAGGGAATGACAGGAAACTCAATTTAGATGGAAGCTCAGTGGGGACTTCTGAGAAACGACATGAAAAATGAATAGTATTAGGCGGATGAGGGGTTGAGCATTCCAGGCTGGAGGAATTGGCATATTTAAAGGCTGGTGATAAATTCAACCAATTGAGAGTGTGCCTGGAAGAGAGAGAACATTCCAGGTGTAGAGTGAGTAATGGATGAGCTTCTTCATGGAGGTCCTTGTATCATGTGAATTTTTTTCTCAGTATAAAGAGCATTTCTTTAACAGCCTTTAAGCAAGGAAGTGGCATGGTTAGATTTGCATTTTAAGGTGAGTAGTCTGGCCAGTCTGTGGAAAATGAATTGAAGAGAGGCAAGAGTGGAAGCAAGGAAACTAGTTGGAGGCCATTGCAATCAAGAAAGATGGTAGTGGCTGGGATTAGGGCGATGATGGGAGAAGAGAATGGATTTGAGATACATTTTGAGGGTGCAGTCACTGGGAAGGTATTAAAGAAGGAGTTGCGTGTGAGAAATGACGTAGGTTCCTAATTAGATCACTGGTTGATACAGGTGCCTTTTGTTGATAAGGGGGCCGGGGGCAGACAGTGTTCCGTTTTTGAGTTGAGTTTGCGATGACTGAGATGTCAAGTGGAGATGTCTGTTAGAAAGTTGGATACACAGATCTGATGCTCAGAAAGAAGTCTAGGCAGGGTAGGGAAATTTGGGATTTGATACATAGAATTTAAAGTATGTGAGAGCATTCTGTGGATGAGTGAAGAGTAGGGAAAATGCCCAGGATCAAATTCTGAGGACACGTCAACACTTAGGTTTGGGTAAGGGAGGAGAACAAGAGGTATTGCAATAGAGCAGTAATGGAAAGGCGAAAACTAGGAGAGTGAAGTACCCAGGAAGCTAGGAGAAGGTTTTAGGAAGGAGGGAGTGACCAGCTGTGTCAAGTTAGATGAGCCGCTGTTTGATTCGTCAGCCTGGTCATTGGTAACGTTACTGGCAACAGCTTCGGTGGAATGGTGCTGGCAAAGCCATAGTAGAGTGGCTGGAAGAGTGAATAGGAGGGAAGAGTAGACTCACTGTGTAAAGCCAGATCTAATGGAAAACTTGGCTAATTAGAAGAGACAGGTTGGTAGCTGGAGGGGGATCCATATTAAGGGAAAGCATTTAAAAATATATATATAAGCCACTTGAGCAATAACGTTGGAAGGAACACTATACACACCATGATGTTAGAGGGGAAAATATTTCCCACGAGTCATCATAACAGACTGGGAGGTCTGGTTTGTGTATATTTAGAATTGTTGCTTGTTCCCACTGACTTATATTTTTGTTGCATTTTCCAAATGTAGGAGTATTTCATGCTAAATCGACATAACACATACTTAACTGAAATAACAGAAACATTTATGAGGTGCTTGCTATGTGCCAGACACTGTGTTAAGTGTATTACTTGTATTAATGCATTTAATTGTTCTTTAGTAAAATATGCTGAAGGAGTACACAGAAGAAGCTTTTTTTTTCCCCTTGCATAGTGTTGATTCCAGAGGAGGCTGGTGGGAAAAGAAGAAATAAAGTATTATATGATTTGATAAAAGCCAATGCTTATTAAATTCATAGAAATAATCATACAAGAAGCTAGAGCAATAGGCTGAGAATGCAATGCAAGTCATTGGGTTCAGCTCACATGTGCTGTTTTGATTTAGTGTCTCAAAGTGACTCTATTTTGGCCCTGCCCAGTGGCTCAGTTGGTTGGAGCATCGTTGTGTACACGGAAAAAAGGCTTTGGTTTCCATCTCCAGCCGGGGCATGTACCGGAGGCAACCGATTGATGTTTCTCCCTCCCTCTCTCTCTTTCTTACTCTGCCTTTCTTCCTCTTTTTCTCAGATCAATAAAACATATCCTCAGATGATAATTTTAAAAAATGACTCTTAGATTGAAGTGAACACATTTACTCCCCCCCCTCCCCCTGCAAAATAAAAAGGATTGAAGGGAGAGTTCATGACTGTGCATGTGGCCCTGGAGTATGTGCCTTGACAGCCACTAGGATGAAGAATTGCCGTCCTTGTCCTGAAGACGCAGCAGGGATGCCTGTGCTAGATGATAGTGCTGCCTCGGCACTGCGCGTAAAGGTTCTTCCTGTCCTTAGTAATATTTGTGATCCAATAGTGCAAAGTCAGCCCCAGGTTTTTTGACTTACAGAATCATTTGTATTCCCCATGTAAGGCACTAGTCTATTTCAGAGTTGAAGATGGTTAGAATTACTATTTCAAGTAGGCAGTCGAGTTGTCATTTGGAAGTTGTCATGTTGTCATAGTAATGACAATGTAGTGACAGTGTTTCAATTCTGGTTCTACCCTTTTACTAGCTGCCTTAGAGTCTCCACTGCGGTAATAAATAGTATTTACCTCTTAGACTTTTGTAAAGATTAAAAGAGTCAATATGAGAAAAATTGTTAGTGTTTGACACATAGTAAGCATGGTTTTCTTCTTATTATTCCTTGGGCCTTTTGGAATTCTGAGTTAAGATTGTATTGGCTCATGGTTACCTTATGTATTCCATATATATGCTTTTAACCTCCTGGGTGTTACTAAGAGAAGCATCTGCCTGGCCGTCCCTCGGCTGGGGAACTTTCCATTCTTTAGCAGAAGAGCAGGTTTTGTGCAAAGAAAGCCCAAGAGTAGACTTGAATTTATTCCTGAGCTAACTTCAGTGAACCGTGGTCCTGTTGGTGCTTACTGGGTAACCAGAGGACGGCCAGGTTGGACTCTGCCATCTCAGACCATCTGCCTCGGCCACTCTTTCTGCACTTGTAGCTCAGGTCCGTTGAGAGCCCATTGTTAGTGGGAATGTTTTTCCGGTTTCTCTTTTCTTTCCAACTCCTCTCCCTCACCCTTCTCAGCCTTTTTTATGAAAGAACCGAAGAAGTAAAGAATGATCTATGGCATATAGAATCTAGTGGTTTTGTAGAAGTTCGTTTGAATTCTGGATATTGCATATTTATTTCACTTAGCTCACTCTGCTACTACTACATTGCACTATTCCTTGATTTTTATGGTGTTCACTTATAAAGTTGAACTGGTCATATATTCACTGGCATTTCTTTAGAGGAAATGCAGGAGAAATTAGGTTCTCTCTGTTTAATTTGTAGCAGAAGAAATTGACCTAGTGTAAAACCTATACAGGTTTATAGGTTTTATGCTTAGTAATTTTTGAGGGGTAAGGGTAGGAAGAGTTGAAGTCTCATAACTCCTCATTTATTTCTAGACCATAAGATTAAGAACACTTTTTTCACCTTATCCCACAAGGGAATGATGATAAAACTTTAGAAATGTAGCATGGCTGTAATTGATAGATAATGTAAGGATCAGAAAGTGACTTTAGTATCCTTTATTTTATAGTAATATTACAAGCCTCTTGAAACCTTTTATTCCTGTGTCAGATAGAGTACACTGGCACATAAAAATGAACAGTAGGTTTTTGCTGTTCTGTTCAAGTCGGAATAATAGCCATAAGATAATAGATAATATTACGGTCCGGGCACCATAGGTGCCAAGCCCTTTGTGTGTCAGCTAGTTTAATCCTCTCATAAACTCTGAGGGAGGCGCTGTGGATGCTGTCTTACACGGGAGGCTCAGAGAGGCCATTGCCTGCCTGTGGTTGCAGGGCTAGTGAGCAGCAGTGTTGGGATTTGTACCAAGGTCTTTGTGATCCGGAGCCTAACTCTTAACCACTAAGAGTCTTTTCATTTGTTTATATTCCTTTTCTCTATTTGAAACTTGAATTTTTACCCACCAGAGTTTTGTTTTTACTATTTGTTCTTTTCAGTCACCCGGAAAAGTTTAAAAATAAAAAGTTCGGAGACTGTTTAAATATATTTCTAAACAGTGAAGCCTAGGTGGTTTGTTAGATGAGTGGTTGCTTTCAGTTCTTTTGGTTAAATTTGAAAGGAAACTGTAAAATTTCCATTACCTCACCTCTGTGCATTTTTGGGTCCTGGTTAATTAGTATTTTATAAAGTACTTTAAAGGGGTTATTTATAAACTTGTTAGGGAGTTTGACTTGACCATCACGTATTTGATTTAGAATTCTTTTCCAATTTGAAAGTGTTAAAGCGGTCCAAGTTAAAAAAAAAATAATGTACTAAGATGTTAATATTTTTCTGTGTGTGTGTGTTTAACCTCTCCCCCTTCAGAGGAGACTTCACTAATCTTTGCATTGTTGATAGAAAAAAAGCAAGGAAGTTTCTTTTTGTGGATAGAGGAAATGGTTGTTAGTTCGGGACTTTACCCATATTAGGTATAAACTAAATATAGATGTGTAATCCAGGAGTGAAGTCACATCTATAAAGTTTCTTAAGCAGAGTTGATGAGATCAGCCAGTGCTTTTGGATCTGGGGTTTTTTGTTTCTTTCTTCTTCGTCTTTTTTTTTTTTTTAAACTTTTGGCTCACTTAAAAAATTACGAAGCTGTTTAGTCCTATGGTCTGCCTTCCTTTGTCCCTTAAAAAAACCCAAACCATTTACAAGGATTCTTTCTTTAAAACACACAAATTAAAAAAAAAAAAAAAAGGACTTCTGGCCAAGGTGGAGGGGTAGGTAGATACACTTTGCCTCCTTGGACAGCCAAAAGAAGGACAACAAATTTAAAAACAAAAAACAACCAGAACTGTCAGAAAAATCGAACTGTATGGAAGTCTGACAACCAAGGAGTTAAAGAACAAACATTCACCCAGACTGGTGGGAGGGGCGGGGACAGGCAGCTGGGGCCCAGAGGATTCCAGGAAAGGCAGTGGCTGGCAGACTGGGTGGTCCCACATTTGCATGTGGATAAACTGGGAGAAACAACTCGGGAGCTGCGTAACCCAGAGTTCCAGGGCAGGGAAATAAAGCCTTAAAACCTTTGACTGTAAAAACCTGTGGGGGCGGTGGTGGTTAGAGAAATTCCAAGCCTCATAGATCTTGTTGGAGAGACCCACAGGGTCCTAGAGCACATACAAACCCACCCACCTGGGAATCAGCACCAGAAGGGCCTAACTTGCTTGTGGATAGTGGGGGAAGTGACTGACAGCTGGCCGAGAACTGAGCAAGCAGCATTGTTCCCTCTTGGCCCCTTCCCCACATACAGCGCCACACAGTGCTGTGGGTTGCCCCTCCCTGGCAAATACCTAAGGCTCTTCCCCTTACTAACAGGTGCACCAAGACAAAGAAATATGGCCCCAGTGAAAGAACAGATCAAAGCTCCAAAAATAGAACTAAGCCATGAAGAGATAGCCAACCTATCAGATGCAGAGTTCAAAATACTGGTAATCGGGATACTCACAGAAATCGTTGAGTATGGTCGCAAAATAGAGAAAGAAGTAAAGGCTGTGAAAAGTGAAAGAAAGGAAAATGTACAGGGAGCCAACAGTGATAGGAAGGAAACTGGGGCTCAAATCAATGATTTGGACAACAAAGAAGAAATAAACATTCAACCAGAACAGAATGAAGAAACAAGAATTCAAAAATATGAGAAGAGGCTTAGGAACCTCCAGGACAACTTTAAACATTCCAACGTCTGACTCATAGGGGTAACAGCAGGAGAAGAGGAAGAGCAAGAAATGGAAAACTTACTTGAAAAGATAGTGAAGGAGAACTTCCCCAATTTGGCAAAGGAAATAGACTTCTAGGAAGTCCAGGAAGCTCAAAGAAGTTGGACCCACACACCAAGGCACATCATAATTACATTTCCCAAGATTAAAGATAAGGAGAGAATCTTTAAAGCAGCAAGAGAAAAGGGGACAGTTACCTACAAAGGAGTTCCCATACGACTGTCAGCTGATTTCTCAAAAGAAGCCTTGCAGGCAAGAAGGGGCTGGAAAGAAGTATTCCAAATCTGTTGATAAAAGCATGTAGAGAGTATTGTCTCCTGGTATTGTGTTCTATATTATTTCTCAGTAAAATACCAGAGAAAAAAATAGTATTCAGTTAATGAACTAAAGACATGTAATTTGGGTTTTTTGACCAGCTGCTTGCTAGATACATTGATCTAAATTTAATAACATTGGTTTAGAGGTCTAGAATCTTCAAATTATATAACTGGAAGACCAGGTTCAAGTTGTTCTCATTTGAGAAGTGGGTATGTTTCTTAGAAGTGACGTCCAGTCTAGTCCAGATTTACTTCATGTACTAAAGTAGCCTTAGTCTTGGTTGTCTTAGGCCCAGGCGGAAAGCTGAGACCTGAGATTTCAAAGTCAGATCTAGGTAATTAAATTCTCATAATGAGAAGCAGTTCAATAGACAGCAAATATAAATGGAGCTAATAAAAATTCTCAGTAATAAGGGGGGCAATTTGCCAGAAAAATGAAAACTATTTCAAGAGTGAATTCTTTGACTAAAACATATAGTTTTCAAATGAACAACCTTAAAGATAACGGGAAGGTTTTGTTATGTCTAAGAGGAAACAGATATAGAACTATTCTCAGTGAAAATTTGCTTTTATCGTATTTAAGGCACCTGTGCATTGAAATGGTAAGCAAAGCCCAGGCCCGTGTGGCCCAGTTGGTTGGAACGAACCACTTAC
>PVKM010008092.1:0-39818 GCA_004027735.1 Carollia perspicillata
ATTTTGTACTCTGTTTTTTTTTTATATTCTTATTTTTTTAATTGTTATTCAAGTACAGTTTTCTGTCATTTACTCCTGTCCCAGGCTGCCCCCCCCAGTGCTCCCCACCTCCCTCCCATTTCCACCCCCCTTAGTTTTTGTCCATGTGTCCTTTATACTTGTTCCTATAATCCCCTCCCTTTTCCCCTGAAATTCCCTTCATTTTAAATTTTTAAAATGGGGAACATCTGTAATAGTTTCAACAATAAAAAATAAAAATTAAATTAAAAATAAAAACATTGAAACAAAGACAATAAAAGAAAAACATAAAAAATAAAAATACTGTCAGATAAAATTTCACAAACTTCAGATGAACAAAACTTTCTAAACCTGACGATATCAAAAGAAAGTTTGAGAGTAATGGAGTATCTTAATGTATTAACATGTACTGGTACTATTTCCTAATACTCAATATGAAAAAATACCTCAAATATAATGGGCTCATGTCCAAGATTATTAATAGATGTAATGCTTGCCATAGTCATGAATTAAAAACAATTTAAATGCCCATGGCAAGAGATTGAACAGGTAAATTTTGGAAGCAAAGGGTGCAGGTACATAAGAGACATTATTGAAATCTAGAAATAAGGGTTTTATATAAAATATTAAAACATCAAATGTAACACTACATATTGTTTATACATATGTACATCTGCAATCCAGGTTTAAATTAATGCATGAAAATATAAGTTAAAAATCTAGGATAGGAATTTCCTCTACAAGAGCTCCCATCAGGAAATGAGGCACATTTTTTAATATTCTACATTTATGCATTATAACCTTACTATACATTTACTACATTATAAATAATCTAGTAAATTTTAGGTTGATAAACATTGGCTTCTGTTTTCATTTTCAGTTTCTTTAATTTTTTGCACTTTATTTATACATTTTTCACTTCAAATTTTGATAGTTTTCCTAAATCAAACTAAATCAGAACATTTTTGAACACTTAACATGTTTCTTTTCCTATATATCTTGTGTGAAATAAGAAAAATATAATGATATAATAATCAAAATAAATTCACAGACTGTTGTGATAAAATACTCACTGGACTGAAAGAAGTAATGTTTTCAAAACAAATTGTAAAAGAGAACATTAAACGCTAATCAATTTTCTTAATTGCCTTGAAAGTAAAATTTAAATGTTTATTTCAAGGCTAAAATGGTTTATATAGTTCAGGAAATTTTAGAGCTTCTGATAGCCACACTTCATTGTTAATCTCCAACGAGAGATACAAATGAATGAATGGCAATTTCCAAATTTACCCCAAATAAAATACTTGAACCTTGGCTAGTGTAGCTCAGTGGATTGAGCTCAGGCTGCGAATTAAAGGGTCGCCAGTTCGATTCCCGGTCAGGGCACATGCCTGGGCTGCAGGCCAGGTCCCCAGTGGGGGCCATGTGAGAGGCAACCACACATTGATGTTTCTCTCCCTGTCTTTCTCCCTCCCTTCCCCTTCTCTAAAAATAAATAAATAAATATATTAAAAAAAATACTCGATTGGTGATATGAATAACTGAGGATTTATTTCAAACACACTTTTGGATCAGTGTTGTTGGATTCCAGAAAAGAAAATAGTGTGGGGGAGGTTTCATGAAAAAAAATTTTTTTGAGGAAAAGTGGAAAAGTGTGATTAAATGTAACAATTATTTATGATCAATACTAATAGACTGATTAATAAAGCATTATATAAGTGACAAAGGAATATAAACTTTCACATTATTAAATATGTCCATACATTCTCCTATGGTAAGTTAAGTTGAAAATATGTGACTCCTTGAATTTATACATTTTTTAAAAATGCTTTAAATTTTTTTAGGTAGATCAAATAGACAGCTGTCCAAGGGGAGTGGAGGTTGGGTGCTGGGTGAAAACAGCAAAGGGATTAAGCAAAAAACTATAACAACAATAAAAAAATGTATTGACACAAACAGCATGGTGATTACCAAATCAAAGGAAAGAGGAAGGAAAAGGTAAAGGGGGGATAAATGGTGATGGGAGATGATTCGACTCCATATGGCACTTCTCTTTCTCTGACTAGCTTATTTCACTTAGTACAATGCTCTCCACATCCATCCACATTGTCACAAAAGGTAAGATTTCCTCCTCTTTAACAGCCAGGTAGTAGTACTCCCGTGTGTAAATGGACCACTGCTTTCTTTTTCTCTCACGTCGTAATTCTGAACTTGGAAAGCAATCTCAAAATAAAGCATCGACTCTTCATAAAACACCCAAGCCTGTTCAGACACCCTCTGTGACATGCAGGTAGGCAGGTGAGGCTATTCCCAGGCTACAAAGGCAGGGAAGTTGACAGAGGCTGGTGTTGTTGCCATTCCTCCTAAGGATCACTCACCTGAAGTGATGCCAGTCTACGTTTTCTCTACTGGATGGACAGAGACATGAAAAATAAAACAAGAAAACATTCAACTCTTATATAAAGGACCAAGAATTATGTGAGGAGAAGATATAAAAAGCAGGTTGCCTTTTTCTAAATATAAAATATGTTAAAAACTGCTGAATACATCATATAAAGGTTTTATTTTTGGATTGTCTATTCAATGAATATTCATGATTTATCACCTTACTGAGAGTTATAAGCATATTGAAAGAAAAAATATGTGTGTCACTCTCATATTTATGATTCTGTTTTAAATTTCACTTCTTTCCCTATTCTATTAGTTCCTGAATATTTGTTTAATACAATTAAACATATAATATTATTGGAAACAGAAGTTGTAATAAGGTATAATCCATTTTTAGTATACAATGAGCACATTTCAAAGATTAGATTGAAAATTTTAAATGGACTTTGAGTTTATTTATAGTTATGACCAAAACTATTATTACTAATATTACTTTTGGGGCAATATTGCAGGCACATTTTAAAACCAGAAGTGGAAAGTCTACTAATTAATTCAGTGGTATGCTAAATATATCAACATCTTTGTAGGAACTGCTTTTTAAGAAATATTTTTGTAGATTTAAAAGAAAAATGGAAATATATTTTATGGAAATCTGACTGAGTGACTTTTCCAATTATTTTAAAGTTAGATGTCTCTTTTTTGATGATGTCATGCAATGCACAATATTATAGCCATAAAACATTTCACAGTTTATAAGTTCTTTCAAAATTTGTTGAACTCTCATATAATTTCATAACATCCCTGAGAGTTACATGATAGGTGATATTATCCTCCTTTGTGATGACGAGAAAATTAGACACAGGTAAATGAGGTAAGGATTTAAAGTTGTATGTAGGGTTGCTATGGAAAAAAATCTAACCTCACGCTATCTTTATGAGATCATGATTTAATATCTTCTCATATACTTAATAATTTGACACAAGACCTTTGTCTGTTTCAGAAGCTAACTTTTAGGGAATATAACAAAATGAGAATTCATTGTCAAGAACAGAATATTGAAAAATTCCAATAAAACTACTATATTTTCTATCAGTTAATTCAATAGGGCAACTAATATCATACAACATATATCACTAAAATATTGCATGTATCCTGAAAATCTGAATACCTTTTCTGACTATAATCATTGAGATGGATCATGAGGATTGTATTTTTTGCTACCTCTGAAGATGAAGGAATAGAAAGACACTGTACATCAAGTTCAAAGTAATCCACAGGAAATCTATAGCAAATGTACATAAAAATATAACTTTCCCTCCCCTTTAAGATGAGGAACCAGATAGATATGCTTACTAGTATATTTCATATAAAACAGTAAACTAGAGGACTTAGCTAGCACAAGGAAACATAATAGACCACTAAATATACCATGAGCCAATTAATTCAGGTAGCTTCTAGCAGCTGGAAAATGGGAGGAACTGACTCAGAGGGCATCGAAAAAAAGAAAGCTGCCCTGTCTACTTTGATTCTGGCCCAGTGAGATGCAGCTTGAACTTTTAACCTATAGAACCATAAGATAATAATTTTTTTAAAGCCACTATGCTTGTGGTAAGATGGTACAGCAGCAAAGGAAAACAAAAACACATTCAAAGAGATTTTTCTAAAAAACACTCAGAGAAAAATATCTACCAACAAAGAAAGATGACTAAACTGACATTTGACTTAGAAGCATCAATGGAATTCAGAAGTATGTGAAATAATGTACTCAAAGATCTGAAAGAAAGCATCTGTCAACCTAGAATCATGAATTAAGTGAAAGTACCATTCAAGAATCAGAGCAAAGCAGAGATGTTTTTAGGCAAACCAGACTGAGTTTACCACTAAAAAAAAAAAAAAAAAAAAAAAAAAAAAAAAAAAAAACAACAAAATAAAAGCATACTGAACTTCACCGAAGCTGAGTCTAAGCAGTGATACTGAAAGTGTGGTCCTTGGACCAGGAACAAGAGCATTGTCTGAGAGACTGCTAGGACACAAAATGAAACAATTCAACAATAAAAATAAAATAAAACGATGAGCAAAAATATACAGGGAATATGTGAATATATGAAAAAACTAAACTATCTATTCATGATAACAGCTTTTAGCAAACTAGGAATAGAAAAACACTGTACATCAAGTTCAAAGTAATTCACAGGAAATCTCTAGCAAATGTACATAAAATATAACTTTCCTTCCCCTTTAAGATGAGGAACCAGATAGATATGCTTACTAGCATATTTCATATAAAACAGTAAACTAGAGGACTTAGCTAGCACAAGGAAACATAATAGACCACTAAATATAAGAAATAAAAATGAAAACCAAAATGGTACGTGCTGGTAGATTGGATGATTTTATCATTGCACAAAGTAAATAGCTTTTTTGTTCAGTGCTTTTACCAAATTAATTTCCAATTTGTAGTAAGTGCTTATACTATATCTCAAGAACAGCTGCAGAAATCATTCCCTGTTCTTTTTAAGACCTATGAATAGAGACACCTATAAGAGAATAACTCTCCCTAACTACCCTAAATATCCCCTTAGTATTACAAGTATTTGACACATTGGTTATAATAGATCTTTTACCCCCTCATAATTAAATGACAAAGCATAAAATATCTAGAACAAAATTAAGTTACTGTTAAATTTGATTAGGCAACAACATTATAAATGCAAAATGTATACCTGATAGTCAACCTTCATTGAATAAGAAAGCAAGACCTGAATATTGTGAGTAGTAAGAGTGGATACTCAGGTGAGTGGCTTCTTGGTAAACAGCATTATGTGGGATTAGTACGGAATTCTAAGAAATGCTGTTCCTTAAATATGTGTGTGTGTGACATAATGAGAATTACAGTATTATCAAAATAAAGGAAATGCAACTATTTCATCATGAAATTTTCTCTTGGTTGAAAAACACATTATAGGCAAGATCTGAAAACAGCCCAAGTGCCCATCAGTACATGAGTGGATAAAAGAGCTATGGTACATTCACACGATGGAATATTACATGGCTGTAAAAAAAAAAAAAGGAAATCTTTTTGCAACAGCATGGATAGAACTGGAGATTATTATACTAAGTGAAATAAGCTAATCAGAGAAAGACAAATACCATATGATCTCATTTATATGTGAAATCTAGTGAGCAAAATAAACTGATGAACAAAATAGGAAGAGGCATGGACACATGGAAGTGACTGACAGCTGTCAGTGGGAAATAGTGACTATATGAGAGAAGACAAAGCAATTAGCCAAAGAACATACATAAGTAACTCACAGAATGGACAGGTAGTGATGGCCAGAGGGGTAGAGTGTTCAGGCTGGGTGGAGGAGAGCAAAGAGTAGGAAAATGGGGCCCTCTGTAATAGCGTCAACAACAACAACAAAAAAAATAACTAGAGTATCTTCTGTAAAAATATTCTAGTTATAATTGAGTGAAAAATACTGATGTACAATTGTGCTTTATAAAGTGAAATGAACATTTGATATGTGGCATGCTTCACTCATGTAGAACTATAGATGGCACTGGAGTATACAGAACAATACTTGCAGAAATGTATTGCCTATATTAAATCCACAAAACACACAAGGACACCATCTATCACAGTGAAAGCTTCAGGACTGGGAGTATTGATGAAATCTCAAGAAAAGCAATGGCTCATGTTGCAAATGCCATTGTGCAAATAAAAATTACAGAAATCCTTTTCTATGTGCAATTCACTAAATCTAGAACTCGGAAATGAAATAGAATATATGATTGTTCTTCCTCATTGTGGGGAATTGGAAATTAGTATAGATATTTTCATAATTTTATGAAGGCATCAGATTTAGCTCAGTTTATAGATGGTTAATTATTCCCAATGTAATTGGGTTTGCTCTGTTGTCCTGGTTAATTTGAGAAATGTCAAGTTAATCTCTCCGTTTATAATATATATTTAATAATAAGACTATATGGGTCCATCTCAGTAATCTGAACAATAAATGCTGAGAATCAAATTACTCAAAGAATGCAATTATTTAAAATACTTTTTAGGGAAAAATTAATTCTATAAGGGTAGTAAGACAAAGTTTAGTCTTGGAAATATGCCTAATGCCACATATTCAGTTAAGATAAAATTATATTTCCAAGTAATACCTACTTATATATGTCATCCTTTATAAAAAATAAATCTGTTCTTACAAAATTCCCAACAGTGCACAAAGCATTTTATTGAAGCATAGATTTCTAATAAAAGATAGTATATTTTATCTGATGAGCTGTTTATTTGGAATTGCACCAGTGGAAGTAGAACATTTTAATTAATATTTATTTTAAAAATATTTCTCCTTGTTCCTGAAGGTTAAAATATAATAAAGCTTCCTTCTGAGAAACATTTCTACATCCATCTCCTGAGTAAATTAATTACCCACTTACAGACATCTCAACTAGTTAAATTCAATGAAAGAATTTTTGAACCTATCACTTTTGGAAGATAAAGTACTAGTTGGGTTTATGGAAATTCACTTCAGAAATGAAGAAATTTATACTCAAAGAACACTGTGGAAATGTTTCTAAAAGATGGCATTGGTGAATTCAGATCACATCCTGTAGTTTATATGCCGACCAGAAAGGATGCTGTATATTTGCAAAATATTGTAAGACGAAGAAGCACAAGTCACAAAACCTCTAAATGGAATCTATAGAAGTGGTCATTCCAAAAGAGTTGTTGATATTTAGACACCACTATAGTGTAGCTTTATCTCATGCAAATGCAGGAGATTCAGAATCACAGCAATTGCTGTCTGAGGCTGTACCTGGAGCGGGAGGGGATGACGATCCTCCTGCAAGATCTGTTTTTTGTTTTTCAAATGACTTTCTTTAGTAACTCTGATAATAGTTTCAGAAAGCAAAAGACTAATCATATTTATACAGAAAAAAATATCCATGGAAAAAAACACCAAAATGCATAGGAGGCCAAAAATATCAATATATTTCAAAATGGGAAAATAATGAATGGATTTATATAGGTCTCCTTCCTCTCTATATTTAACAGATAGGATATTAACTAAGTATTCTTCAAAAGTTTTCTGGAAGGATAAAATTTTGCATAAGGTTGTTAACACCCTTTGTGGAAGGTGCCCAGGGAAAGACCTGTCATTTCTGGCAGCAGAAATCTCTCCACATATATCATCTATCCATATCATCTATCTATATCATCTATCTGTATCTATATCTATATCTATATCCATATTTATACCATCTATATCTATAGCTATCTATATAGAGATATATCTGTGTGTGTTATTATGTATGTGTGTGGTTATATATGTATGCATGCATATATATAATCTTGTTCCCATCAGCAGATGCTTAGCAAGCATGAAGATTCTTGCATGAGAAGGGATGGTGGATTTAAAAATGCAAATGAACATAGCTGATATGATATTTTAACAGACAACTATTTTCATACTCAACGAACATAGTGAAACCATGTTTTGCACTTGCTTTACAGACTGAGACTGTGCAGTGCCATTACCAATACTGAGACGATAACAATCAGTTTCTGAAATGAAAGCAGTAAAATTTGCAGCTCAATGGTTCTCACTTTGTAATTACTTGTTTTTCATTAGCAGTTAACAAAGCATGTTACTAGTGAAGAACTGATGGGGATACATTGAACATCCTCAGATTATTCTTATGATAATTAGTTTAGGAAGAACTATTTACATATATTAAATCCCATGATAATATTGGCATTTCTATCCTCTTTTTCCCATTCCTCTGATAATGTTTTAGCATCATGAGTTCCAAAGTGAAAGCTGACTTGGTACTGGAAATCAGTTTGAAATGAGAACCTGAACTTGATGACAATTCATTACTGCAATTTCTAATATCTGAGAGCTGTATTTATGTATTAAAAAGTAACTATCTTAATATAAAATATGAATAGAGATTGAATAAGGTATAGAACAGGTAAAATTTTAAATGGGATTATCAAGGAGTTTTTGAGCAAATACCTGAAGGATGTTGACTCTGCGGGTGAAGAGCTTTCAGTCAGAGGATAAAACAAGAGCAAACCTTGTTGGCTTCATAGAATGTCGTGGAGCCAAAAACAGTTGCAGTGGAACCAGAGAGAAATTGAATATTAGTCAGATTCAAACAAGTTCTGGAGTTCAGGTGAGCCAGGACTTTGCAGGTAAAGATAACAACTTTGGCTTTTACTTCGAATAAAGTAGAAAATTATTGGAGTGATTCAAGTGATACATTGACCTTAAGTTTTAACTGTATTATTCTTGCTGCTGGGAGAGAAAAAAAGATAAGGGAGAAAAAGACAGAGTAATAAAGTAATTTGGAAGGTTATTAGAATAACTCAGGTGAGAGCTGATAAAGGCTTGGGCCCGAGTGTTAGAGATAAAAGATGTGAGAAGTGGCTCAGCTTCATATTTCCTATGAAAAACTAACAGGATTTGCAAATAGATATGATACGAGGTAAAAGAAAGAGAAAATACAAAGCTGGCACCGTGTCGTTTAGCCTTGGGTGGCTGAAATGATCGAGTGGCTAATAACTGAAATAAAATAAGAAAAACTGAGGCAAAAACAACAGATAGTGGGAATGATCAGGTGATATTTAGCATGGCGTATATATTTGGAAGTTAGAATTATGGAAAAATATAAAAAATAATAATAGAGAAGATGTAGAATTTTAAATAACATGAAGCATAGTAAAGCCTTATGACTAGATGAGAAGACTAAAGGGAGTATATCTAGATAAAGAGATCCAAGAACCAAACCCAGTGGTGTACATCATAAGGAATGAAGGAAGAAGTTGAGGAAATTTGTCAAGGAAACCCAAGTTAAAAAAATCTCTGGCTGGTGTGGCTCAGTGGATTGAGTGCTGGCCTGCAAAAGGGTCGCCAGTTTGATTCCCAGTCAGGACACATGCCTGGGTTGTGGACCAAGTCCCCATTAGGGGGCGCGTCAGAGGCAACAATACATTGATATTTCTCTCCCTCTTTTTCTCCCTCCCTGCCCCTCTCTAAAAATACATCAATACAATCTTTAAAAAAATGTTACAAAGAAGAAAATGCTTCCAGCTTTGTTACCAATACTGATGTTAACTCAAGCCAGTGGAATTAGTTCTACTAGTTTGCTTAGCTGACTGATTTAAGTCAATCTTGGCCTGTCCTCAGGGAGTATGAGAGGATAACTCCCTGAGTATCATACAGAGATAATGTTAAAAAATCTGAGCTCTCACAGTGGATTAATCAGGTGAGAACTTCACACTCATCCTCGCCACCCCTACAGATTTCACGAGGGCCCAAAGAACATCTCCTTTACACAAACATTAACCATTAAGGGCTGCATTAATTAAATAGGGGATGGTGACGGTGGCAGCACACTGGTGGGCAGAGGAGGAAAGATTCTGGAATAGGGATATAGTTAGCCAAAACGTACTATCAGCTTAAACCTTTATAATCACACATAATTGTTGCCATAGTCAACTTGGTTTAGCACTAATTACTCTGTGCAGAGGTGCCTGAAAATCACATTCCTATGAAATTTCTTTGTCCTTCTGCTATGTCTTTAGTCCAGAAGACATTACAGATGAATTAACTGACACATGGTAAGGGATAATTTTAACCTTCTTAGGCATTTCTTCCCAGTATGTAGGAGAACCCAGAAGCATCTATTTCTTCCTCCCAGCAATTTATTATACTTCGTTGGAAAGCTTGGTGATAAATATATATAATAACATTTTAAATATTTCTTACTCTTCTAGGGAGAAGAGTATCTTCTAATAGTAAAAGATTACATAGTTTTGACAGTGGGCCAAGAATTATCTGATAACTTTATGACTATTCCCTCAGTTTATCTTTGGATTTGACCTCATTCTGCAGATAATAAGACTGAGCCCTGCAGAATTTAAGTCACCTACCGAAGATCATTTTGATAGTGTTTGTCAGAATTATTGCGCGTGGAAGTGGGGTTCTTGCAGTCCCACAAGAAAGCCATTCCAAGAGACCCACATGTTAAAGACTGTAGCCTGATAAGATTTGTTTGGGTAAAAATAGAAGGATGTCCCCAGATTCTCAGTCTCATTTTCATCTATCCTACTCTGAAAGAAGCCCAAACTCGTCCTCTTCAGGACCAGAAATTGGGTTCCCAGTCCGTCATTTTGCACCATGCTGAAGTTTAGACGTATCAACGCTCAGTCCAGTTCCTGGCCTGCTAGCACTGCTGCATCCAACACCTAGCTTCTGCCGGGAGTCCGCTTGAAGTCTGCGTGCGTGTCTACAAGCGATGTGGCTACTAAGACCATATGGTTGCCATGAAGAGAAAACGTGCAGGAGCAAATGGAGCAAGATGTGTTACAGAGAGGGAGACAGGGAGGGAGAGGGAGAGGTATCTTTGTGAAAAGCCTGATTATATTATCTCTGGTTTTGGAAGGACCTTCTTTAAGGTCCTTCAGGTGCTTCTTTAAACTAATCAATCAACTTCCCAAGCTTTGCGGGCTGCCGATGGGTCCACCTCCTCACCAGTCTATTTCCTAGATGTTCCAGGGTCCTGTATCTCCTATCCAATCTGACCTCTTCCCCAGGCTAGACACACAGGGCATAACTGTTTCCATCTTGGCTCCTATTGTACATGTGCTTACTTCCCCCTTTAGTGTTTGATCCCTCCCCTCAGCCCCTGTATTCTGCAGGAAACAAACTGGCAGTTCCCTGGGGAGTGTGTGAAGAGCTATACCTTCCTGGTCAAGCAAGCTTATGCTCTCTAGTTTATTATGATTAATAGTGTCTGATTCCTTTTGCTTTCTCCCTTTATTAATATTGAACTACCTGCACTAACAGAACCAGAGCTCAAACCCAGGCAGCCTGACTCCTGATTCCATAGACTAAACTACATTGTATTGGCACTGGTTCTGTTCTTCAAATGATCATACGAATTATTCTCCAGCATCCTATATTTTTTCAATCAACGTAGGCAAGTAAAACTATTAAAAGGAACTTATATCATATGTGAATTTTGTGAAATAGCAAAGAGAAATTTAAAAGTTATTGTGTGAGAACCAATATTTAAATATCTTGCTTTGGAATTAATATGATAGAAACATCCAACTGTCTCTTCTATGCCACATGATTTAAACGATTGCTTTCACACTCCAACAGGGGCAGTGTTGAGAGTATTAGCGTGTATAGTACCGGTAATTAACCACAACAATAGGCATAAAAAAGAATTATGCCTAGTAAACTAGGACTTTTCATCATCTTAATTTTACATCCTCAATAATATCTTATTGAGGCAGAACTATCTTATTTCCTTGCAACAAACTAGAAATTCTAATTTAAATAATTCACTCAGGTTTCCCAGAAGCAAGAACTCATTTTTAGCAATACACCTTTCATTTATGTAGGTAAATAACTGTCACTCTTCTCAACTAATATCTATAATTCTGAGCTTGTTTCTGATTGTCTTGTCAGGTTCCCTACTGCTATAATTGCACTCATTATTCAATCTTTGTGTTGAGAAGCAAGCAAACCCATGGAACAATACACTGTGAGATAAGATAATGATCTCCAGCTTTGAAAATCAAGGTTTCAAGATCTCCTTAATGTTTGTTTTCTGAAACTCCCTCAGTTTTGTTCTGATGTGTGTGTTATAGCTGGGGGCTATGCCCACGGCACTGTGGCAGTCAGTCATGTTTCCTGGAGGAGCGAATACCTGAAAAGTAACTGGGCAAACTAAAGTGGACTACCTAAATAAATGTTTTTGCATTTTTCTTAGCAACATGATCCCCAAACCCAGCTTATCTTTGGCACTCACTTCGCATTCCTGGGGGGAAAATATGTTGCAATACATATGTAAAGCTCAGCTGTGATGTCATCATTTCCCTGTGCAAAGGTCCTCTGTCAATTTCAGTTCTCTGCCAATGAAATCTCACTTTTCAGCCAGGCTTGAAAATCCTTTACAGTTTAAATCCAGTCCCGTTTAACATTCCTTCATAAAATGTAACACACGCATTTTCCCCTATATTTTAACATCTGGGAAGTTATGAACCTGAAAGAATCTCATAATCATCATTCCTTTAACATGAGTCTTTCTTTACTGTTTCGATAGTTTCTCTTGTCATGTTTCCAAGTTCACAGATTTTTCTTCTTTATCTAATGTGTTGTGAAAATCATGTGACACTATTTTTACTTGAGAATTATTGTTTTTGATTCAAAAATACCACTTGATTATTTTTCATATCTACCTTTTCTCATTTCATGATATTCATGTTTCTTTAAATTCTCGTTTATATATAATATTTATTTTTAATTTGTTGTTTTTAATTATACCATTTGTCATTTCTAGGTTTACTGATATTCTTCCTCATTATACATCATCACATTTTTCTGATTCTTTACATTTATGATAAGTTTTATCTAATGCTAAACATTTTTATTACTACATTTTTAAGTGTCTAGACTTTGTTCTTTTTTAGATATGCGACTGATCTTCTTGCAAGGATCAACTTCAAGTGGATCCTTTAGGGCCTTCCTTTCTAAGCTCTATTTGGCAGGTACACTTTACCCCTTAGTGTTGACACAGGACACTGTGGAGTCCTTCCTCAATATCCAAGATATTCAGTAAAGTTGCTTCACTCTCACCAGATGAAACTTAGTATTCTGCAAACACTGAAGGGGTCACGTACAGATTTTTGTATCTCTTAGTCTGAGTATTTTTTGTCTCTTTGGTGCTATGCTCTACACCTTCCAGCCACCTCGGCCTGACCCCTGTCACTTTCTCCTGAAATCAGGGAGAGTACTATGATCCTTTGGGGGCTGCCCTCCTTGTTTTTATCCTGGAAGATGCATTCAGTTTGAAATCCTGGGTGAGCATATGGCTTAACTCATTTGTTTTCTTTCTCTATTAATCATTTTCCGATAGTGTCTAAAAACAACTGATTTATACATTTTTCCAGGTTTCTAGTGTAAGGTGTGAGGGCAAGTATGGGATTTTATTTGGCCAAAGCAAGAGCATAAAACTATACTTTTAGTGGGTGAGAATCTTTAAATTTAAGATAACTCCCCATCAAGATTTTGATACTATCATTTCCTTTCTTCTTGCATCCATTGTTGTAGATGTCGGTCTGAATTTGGATTCTTTGTAAGGAATCTTTTTTGCTTTTTATACTGTACTTCATAAGCTTTAAATTATTATTTTCAAAGTTCTAACATTACCCTCTAATGTTAAGAATTCATTCATTGTGACTTCTGCTCTAATTATCTGCCAGTTAGCTTTCAGATGTTTTTATGCCTTCTCTTACCCTTCTGTTTTTTTCTTATTCCTTCTCTTCGGCAGAACTTTGATGAAATTTGGCCCTTGGGAGGCCTTTTTGGGAGACGGAACCAGAAACCATTAAATTCACCTCCTATCCACTATTGAAAAAACTGCCCCAGAAAATGAGGACATCTCTCGGTCTCCAGCTCTTGTAAGGAAAGACACTGCTTTTGTGTTTCTTGCTCTAGTTCCTCACTGCATTTTCCTCACTTTGCTATCTGGGAAACAGCTGCAGAACTAGTGTTTTTCAACCATGTCAATCAAAGACGCATTAATGCCTGTCTTGTCAGATCATCGGATATGACATAGACCATTTAATTAGGATATCAGAATAATTTTGTATTAATATGACAAAATAAATTATGACTTTTAAAGTATATTTTATTAATTTGTGTTTATATTTTAAACTGGAAAAAGTTAGATAACTATTTATAAAACAATTTGAACTTCTCACTAACCTTAACAGAGCTGATTCCTCTATAATATTTTGAATCTAAAAGATGTATTCTGTAATTTATCACTCTATTATTTTTGTGAAATGATTCATCCCTCTATTATTACCAATAATCCCTTTCAATTTTACTAAAAAATTATCAGTAACATATTTAAATGAAAACTCCATACTGTTGATTCTGAATATTTGTTCCACTATTTAATATAATTTTGAGATGTGACAAGTTTGTCGCAGTAATTATGTCTTGTAAAAACCTGAACCAAATTAATATTTATAACTTTTTATAATCTTATTTCTATAGGTATCCCAGGAATTATATTAAAGTTAGTGAATATTATAGACTCTTACTCAAAGGTAAATAGAATAAATAGAAAAGTATAGAGTAATAAAGAATCATCTAACCATCTGAAAAAAATGTTAATGTCATATTTGAAGGCAGCTATTTCTGAAATAAGATAAATTCAACATTTTATAAGTTTGGACTCCTTTGACTTCCCTTTTGATGGCCATTCCTCTTGCTGAGGCTCTAGAACCAAACACTGTTGTGAAGATGGGGGATATATTTTATATGGGGAACTTTCTCTACTGCCATAAACACATATAGTATATGTGAATGCTATAAAGTATTTTTGCATTTTAATAAATCACATCAGTGTACACATAAGTTTGCAATATCTTTTTCATTGAATATTGTGTTTTCAGAATATAAATATATTTATGTAAATACATTTAATTTAGTTCTTTAGTTTACAATATATTTTCTCTATTTGATGTTTGTTAGGGCTGCCCATAATTTTTAAGATATATTCATATGACTCTAGCACATTTTTTGATTTATTGCTAAATATATTTTAAATTTGTTGATATAAGGGTAACTTTGTCGTTCTATTGTTTATTGCTAGTTTTTGGAATGGTGATGATTTTTTATATTAATGTTTTATGAAGAATCTGTCTAATCCCTCTTATCCTTTACTTTAGTTTTACTATTATAGATGATCTTGGATATATTTTTAAAATAAATAACTAATGAAATGACATATCAAGATTATTTCTTCTATTCAGTTTCTTTCATTTATAGTTTTGTCTCATTTTACTTTTGATCTATTGGTTTGCCAAGGGCCACAAGTATGATATTCAATTTTGAGCTTCATAGACTGTATCAAATTTTTACTGAAAAAGGCAGTGATTCAGTGAATTATCATTACCATTCAATAAAGTCTATTTGTAAATATCATTTGAAGTTTTATATGTGTTACGATTTAAAATTATTAATCACATTCATCCATTGATGAAGATAGTCATATAGTTTACCTCTCCTAAGACATTAGACACAGGGCGGCGGCGGGGGGGTCGGATCTACTTTCAGGTCTGTGGTGAGTCCAGAGTACTCTGTACAGTGGGCTGCGTGGGTGCTTTGGCCTGAGGCCAACATCAAACCGAGTTCTTGGATTTTTCCAATCATAGAGTCAATATCTAAGTAACACCAACTAGCAGGAAATGTGATGTCAACCAAGAAGATATATTTAAAATTTTATGATCTATGACATAATATGGCTTAACCAAAGTTTATGGGAGAAATAAATTAGTGTAGTATTTCCAAAGATAAAAATTTAATTTCACATATATGCATAATACACAAATAAATTTTTTTCTTTCTTAAATCTTGTCTTCACTCAGAGTTCTAAAATTACCTCCCTTGGGATGATCTTACAATGTCACTTACCACAGAGCCATTTTATATGGAAATTTTAATTTCTTTATGTCTTCTTTCTTTAACATTATTGATGATGATTGATATAATTGGAAAAGTCTTCTTTTAACTAACCTTGTCTTTATTTTACCTTAAAAGGAGCTTGTTTTATGTTGCTTTTTAGAATTAAGAATAAAAAATTTAAGTCCACTTTTACTTCTTTCATAATACTTGATGATGCAATATTATTTTAATTTTCTATTTGATTATTTTATATTTAATTTTGTATTTAAATGATATTGCTTTCTGGTTTCATTTACAAAATTATGCTATCTATTGCCAAAAAGATTTCAGAAGGTGTGTCCCTTTTTTCGCATTTAATAGTTTATATTTTATTGTATTTTTCCATCACCATTTATCCCCTTTATATAGTGTCATACTTCCACCCCCCTCCACCACAATTATGACACTGTTGTCCGTGTCCATGGGTCCTTTTCCTTCTTTGCTCCATCCCTCCACCTCCCAAGCCCACCAGAGCGAACAGCCTGCTCTGTGTCTATGAGTCTGTCTCTATTTTCCTTTTAGTTCAGTTTGTTCATTAGATTCCACATAGAAGTGAAATCCTATGACATCTGTCTTTCTCTATCACCTAGACTAATGTTCTCCCGATCTAGCTATACTGTAACAAAACATAAAATTTTTATTTCTTTTTAACAGATGAGTAGTATCACTTGATAATTTAGCAAAATTTTCCTGTAATACTGAGACTATTTAATTTTGAGTAAAAGTACTTTTAAAAACAAAAAATTTCCTTTGCTTAAAATGATATTTTTAGATATTGTACTTTTTTGAGTTTTTATAATGCATTTTCTCCAATTTTATCCCATTTTATCTTGAAAATACATTGAAATAAGTTTATTGAGAATTTAATTATGATATTTCCAATTTTCTCTTTTTTGTATTCATATGTATTTTGACTGTTTTTTTGTTTTGCCTTTAATATTATGATTTTTTTGAGTCCTGTCACTTATCCAGGAAAGGGACTACTTTATCTAAATTATTATCATGTTCCTAAACAAAATTATTTAACCTTCTTTATTTATTAGATTTATTTTATATTTCCCTTGTTATTTACATTTCTTTAACTCTTCAAATTACTTTCTAGGTATGATTATAAATATATTCTATCAGTTTTGTTGTGTACTTTCTTCACTAGCTGTCATTTTTACTCATGGAGACAGAGTGGTGGTAGAGAAGAGGTTTTCCTGTCAACGGTCCCATCCGGGTCTCCATACAAGCATAAGGCAAGGAAATGATTTGCTGTAGGCATTTCGTGAACTGCTGTATTAGAGAAGAATAGGTCCCTATGCTGCTATGATTTTAATAGGACATATTAATAAAAACTGTATAGTAAATACAATAATAGTTAAGTTATATTCAATATTTTAAATAATAGTGTACAACCTTGAACTTCTCTCGGTCTGTATACACATTTTAGAATACTATTTCAGGAAATGATTTTACATTTCATGTTTAAGTAGCAAACAAAAAGATGTCAGATATTTCCTCACGGTCTTAAAAAATGTCATTGTTAGCAGTAATTCCCCATATCTACCATAAAAAATCCGAAAAGGTTGTATACAATGAAAATTCATTGTTTTAAATGTAGGTTACCTAAATACTCCAATAGAGCAAACTCTAAAAATTAATATTTTATTAACTTATTAGCTTGTATCTGAATTTTAGAAAAAAGAAACTCCAGAAGGATCTGCTTATCTAACCATTAATATTCACAAATACTTAAATGCTTTTAGTATGGAATAGTTTCTTAAGATATATTAATATACAGAATGGGTTATAAAATAATTGTTACATTATGCTTAAATTCTACCAGGGAAGACAGAGGGACAGAATTTGAAACAATACATTAAAAAATTATACAGTACGTTAAGTGGCTGCATGTACCATCGGCAACGAAGACTGGGTGAGTAGACAGGGAATGTCAAAATTCTGAGGGATGGCAGGTTGCACTTCTAAATAGTGTGGTCAGGTAAGCTGCACTCATAAGTGACTTAAGCATAAATACAAGGGACAGAAAAGAATTAGCCATGAGGATGTCATTGTTGATAGAGTTAACAGCCAGTTTAAACACCTTATTATAGCAAGGGGACATGTGGAAGGGTATGAAGGAAAATGTGTCTAGAACATGTGAGCCTGGGTAAGTGCGTCCAGTGAGAGAGGTCAGTGAGAGAGGTCAGGGAGGTGACTGAAACCGATCACGTGGAGCATGTAAGCTTTTGCTTTTACTCTGAAAGAAATATTAAGCTGTTGCCTGATTTTGAGCAGAGGGATGACACACATCAACTTAAGCTCAAAGAAACACTCTGGCTGCTAAGTGGAGAATTGACCCCTGGGGCAAAGAATAGAAGTACTGAGACTGGATATAGCATTATACGGGAGAAAGATAGTAACATCTTGGATCCAGATGGTGGCAGTAAAGGTAACACATGAGAATTGTGCACATTTTATATGTTTTGAAGATAAAATGAATCAGAAATAATGACAAATTGAAAGTAGAGTATATGAGGCAAATTTTAGACAAAGATGACCCCAGGTTAGTCAGCTAATGTCTTCATTTATTATGAGGTTTTCTTTAAATTAAAAACATAAATTCTTCTGGACATGTATTCCATCTGTAAGTACACAAATGATTAAATTATATGTTATTCTAATATGTTTATCTTCTGGGAAAATGTTAAAGGATAACTGGATTATATGACAATTATTGACTATAATTATTCAGCTGATAACAACATTGAGCTTTTGATAATTCCTCCTTCCAGATTTGCATATCCATTCTTTATCAGTGAGAAAACTGGTTCCTCTCTTCATTAATACATTTCCTTATTTGATCAATGCTCATGTATATAACCAATTTCTCACTGTCGCCTACACTGTCTTCCCCACAAAGATCACATTTTACCTGTACAAACGACACAACGTGAGCAGGGCCAACTCCTGGGTGGTTGCTCTTCCACTTTGATTAGCTTCTGGCAGCCAACACCTGGCAGTTCCTCCCTCTGGATGCCTTCGTCCTTCTCGGATTCTAAAATCCTGTGTCAGCTGCCACGCCAAAAAGACAGCGACCTCATCTTGCTTGGGCTGTTAGATACTGTGCCACACCAATCCTCAACCAATGTAGACATCCTTCTCATCCAACCTGTGCTTTCTCCTATAAAAAAACCCTCCTCAGGCTCCAACAAGCAAAGAAAAGGAAAGGGAGGAAAATAAAAAAAGAGAGAAAACTCAAGCTTTTATATATATTGTATATCTAATATAATATACAATATATGATATAATATGACATATAACATGACTGTGTGTGTGTGTGTGTGTGTGTAAATACTTGTCACTGTTTGGAAAACTCAATGTTGTTAATATGACAGTTTTTTTCCAAATTGTGTCACAGGGATTAACAAACTTTTTCTGCAAAGGTCCAGATAGTAAAAAATTTAGATTTTTCAGGTACTCATTTTCTCTATTTTAACTCTGCAGTCTTCCCCTTCCTCTCCCTTTCTCTCCTCTTCTATCCTCCCCTCTTCCTTGTCCTCAGCCTCCTCCTTCTCCTGCCCCTTCCTTCTTTCCCCTCCCCCTCTACATTCTGCTGTTTCTTCTCTGTAAAAACATTTTTAAAAATCTATTTTTATATCATTGGCTATATAAAATATTATGTTGACTTACTTATGTAATATATGTATTTGAAACCATCTTAATTATAATCCCAGAAAAATTTTAATAGAAATGAAAAATCTGATTCTAAATATCATATGTATATCAAAGAACTCAAAATAGTCAAAACACATTTTGAAAAGCATTAATAAAGTTGGACGACTAACACTTTCTGATTCCAACACATTAATCAAAACAATGTAGTACTGACATCAAGATAAGTAATTCAATGGAACAAAATAACATATCCTGAAACATATACATATTTTCACATATATATAGATAAATGCATTTTGATACCAAAAAATGATACAGAGACAATTTACTAGTGGGAGGATAGTCTTTTCTACAAGTAGTAATGGAACAATTAGATCCATGTGCATAAAAATAAATTTTGATACTATCTGTTACAATATAAAAAGTCAACTTAAAAAGGATCATAGACCTAATGCAATGCCTACACCAATAAACCTTCTGGAATAAGATATAAGATGAATACTTGTTAACCTTGTGTAAGAAAATTATTCCATTCATAAAATATTAAAATAATTATTTTTAAAAGAAAGAAATGATGGTTAAAATTTAAACAGTATTTCTTCAAAAGACACTGTTAGATAATGATAATCCACAGATTAGGAGAGAAAAATATATTTAAATTTATAAATTTAAATGCATTTTGTTACATTCAATAAACAATGCATATCTAAAATTTAAGAAAGTCCTCAAAATTCTGTAATAACAAAATAATCTAATTGAAAAATAAGCAATGTTTTAATGCCATTTTACTAAAGAAAAGTATGAATATCAAACAATTATGTGATATTACACTTAATCATACATAACATGAATTATTAGGCTGATATTAATTAAAACAACATGTTAGCATTAGACACCTGTGAGAATGGCTGTAATTAAAAAGACTGGCCATATCAAGTACTGGAGATGATATGAAGAAACTGAAATTCCCATACACTGCTAGAAGGAATGCCAAAAGTACAACTGCCATGCAGATAAACAGACCGTTTCTTTAGTTGTCGAATGGACACCTACCACACGACCAAGCCATTCCACTTCAAGGTATTTATTTAAGGGGAATAAAATCATGTTTAAATGCCAATACTTATGCCTAAATGTTTATAGTGGTTTTATTCATGTTAGGCAAAATTGGAAACTCTCAAATATTTATTAATATAATTGAACAAATTGTGGTATGTTCATACAATGACACTATTCAGCAGTAAAAAGGAACAAACTACTCATACATACATGACTCTTAAAAAATATCACAATCCATTAAAAAAAGCTGAAAACTAATGACTACATTTTATAAGATTCAATTTCTATGACATTCTCAAAAAGACAGACAGGGACTAAATATAGATGAGTTTTTCCAGGGGCTGATAGTGGAGGGTGGGAGGTTGCCTAAAAGGACCATGTGGGAACTTTGTGAGGTAATTTTATGAGGTAATTCTATATCTTGATCAAGGGACACTTATAGAATTTATATGTGAACAATTATTAAATGTTAACAATGTCTTACTTCAAAATAAATATATCCATTTTTGAACAAAACACTCTTATTGAGCTACTCTTTGTTGCATTGTGCTTTCGTACTTCCTTCTTCCTTTATTTTATTATTATATATGCTCTTTCAAACTTCCTCCTTTTCAAACACAGTAGGAAAGAATTATTTTCATCAGAAACAGTCTTAACCTTCGATATTCTTTTTTATACATCAGTTTTCTGCACACTGTATCTTCTGTTAGTATACATGTCAGACTCTGCATTCAGTAAAAGGAGGTATTTCTCATTGTTTTAGTTCTCTGAGAGACATATTTTATGATACTTTTCATAAACTTTCAGTATAAAAATAAATTGAATTGAGCTTGTTATAGCCCAATCGAAGCAGAATCCATTAGGAAAGAATTTTGCCTGAGAAGATAATGAGCAAGCACTTCAGTATGCATCACCATTTTCAAAATGGTGCATAGAGATTTTTCTTTGAAAAATATGATTAGAAAACATATTATATTGCTTTTCCACTTGGGGAGAATGATGATTCAGATCTCCCATGATAATTTTTCTCAATCAAATTATATTCTGCCTCAAGATTAATAAAGACTAAAAATTCAATTTCTAAATTATAGTTTTACATAAACAGTCTTTTGCTCCTTTTTCCACACAAAAGGAAAAATTTGGAAAGGAGATTTTTTAAATGTATTAACCAAACATTGGTTCTGTCTCATTATACTTACGTAGTCAAAGTCTTCTTTCAAGAGACTGTGATGTATAGTGTGTCCTTCCCACCATGATTTTCATAAGAACAAAGGAAATGCAGGCCTCATACAATAAATTCTTTCTAATTTATTTTTCAAGAGACTCACACGTATATCAACATTAGAGTAGTGTCATTTTTTTGGTGATGATACATTTAGAGTAAAATGTTTGTAGAAGTGTTTGTCAGTAAGTACATATTATTATGCTTAGGAAATTTGAAGTTTTTATTACTAATAAGTTTTTTGAGAAAATCATAAATTCACATTTCATTATAATAAATAATACGGGAGATTATATTTATTCTTGACTTCATTGAGGGCACTTGATATTTTAAGATCAGTGTTGGTGTGTGTTTTTTAATTCATTTGATCATTCAGTGATCAGAAAACTATTTCCTGGTGCTTTGGAAGATCCTTTGGCAGTTGAAACATAATTCTGCATTTTTTATTTCTATGTAATACCTTTTGAGTGTTTCAAGAATACTTTCTGTTCCAGGTGATTAATAACCCAACTAAATCTGATTGAAAAACAGATGTGGATTCACTGCCACACGTTGAAATAAGAAGAAACCCACCTTCTAATTTGTCTGGCTTTGTCAGCACTTCTGTTTTATTGTCACTCCGTCAGTTTTCCATGTTGCATTAAGTATTAGGTAGGCTAAGACTTCTGCATTCATTCCTCGCATAACAAGTGAAATATTCATGCATTCCTTCCCTCCTAAAGGCTCTGAAGTCCAAAGTAGAAACTCATCTGAGTATTCTAATGTTTGAGTAATTTTATGACACAAAGGCTACACCACCATACACAGGTTAGTAGATAACATTTGCCAACCAAATTTATTGATTTTTATTGTCTTGAATCTATTGGGGTGATATTGGTTTACAAAATCATACATGTTTCAAGTGTACAACTCAACCAGACACCATCTTCACACTGCATCGTGTGCCCATCACCACAGTAAAGGTTCTTTCTGTCCCCATTCCCCCACTTTTGCCCACCTCCTCCTGCCCCTCAGCTGCCCTTTCCCTTTGGCTATGACCACACTGTCTTCTGTGTCTATGTGCTTCTATATATGTTCTTTGCTTAATCCCTTTACCTTCTCTCATACAGTCTCCCAGCCCCTCTCTTCTCGACAGCTGTCAGTCTGTTGCATGTTTCCATGCCTCTGTTTCTATTCTGTTCATCAGTTTAAATTGGTTATTAGACTCCACATATAAGTGAGATCATATGGTGTTTGTCTTTCTCTGACTGGCTTATTTCACTTAGAAATATTCTCCAGGTCCACCCATGCTGTTGAAAAAGGTAATGTTCCTTTTGTTATGGCTGAGTAGGATACCATTTAATAATAACAAACATTTACTATTTTATCAATGTATCTAGCACAACTTTAAACATTTTATCTCCCTTAATAATTGCAACAGCTCACCTATCCCCATAACAGGGCAGCATTAGAGAGTTTGTAAATGGTTAATCCAATACTGTTAGTGGAATAATCCAGTACCGTTAACAGGGAATGCGTGATATTTTTATTATTTATTAAAGCTTTCTATGTGAGTTTCCTAGAATTATCTGTTCAAACATTCATTATATCAAGATTACTCAAAATACATAGTATTTAATGTTACATTTTAATACATGTAATTAATTTCTTGTACTACATAATGTTATGTAGTACATAACATTACAGGGAGAATGTGCTTTACAGGGAGAATGTGCTTTACAGGGAGAATGATTCTCAAATTCTTCTGTCCCTCACTCAATAACATACTTATGTGTTTTTTAGATCATTAACTTAAAATAACACCACATTGTTTGCCTGTGTGGGTACCCGATTTCTCTCTATACCAGGGGTATAACTGGTTAGAGACAGACAGTTCATAAATTGGATTATTGACCTTTTCTCAAAGTTCTCAATTTCTCTCTTCTTACTTTCTGCTGAAAACTATTACTTCTAAAAAAAAGAATTTCATTTATGAATGGCCTTTCTATTTTATTTTTGGTCTCCTATTCAACTTATGCTTATCGATTTCACTCTTATCTCTGTCATTCTCTTTCACATTTGAGACATAGTTTATTTTTTCCTTATCAGAACTCCTTGCTCCCGCTTCCTCATTCTGTTAGTGCTTGAAATCCAGACTGTTTACATCAAGAACGCTGATAAAAACTGTTAAGTGAATGTGTATCTTGCCATGTGGACCTCTGATCCAGTCAATACTGTGATTTCACATGTCAGGTTGTCAACTTTTAATCCTTAAATGCGGTATTCCTAAATAAAATTAAAAAAAAATAAAATTAGAAAAGAGGCCTATTACTCTTAAGAACAAGATGAAATTTTCAATAAGATTAAATATATGATTAAAACTGGTTCAGAATGAGTCACCCTGTAGAGCTCCCAGGCAATCATAGAAGATTCAACAATTAATGAAAATAATTTTGTCTGAAGAGGAAACTGACTTTATTGATCTATTTCTCATTCGGTCCCCTTCCCTAGCATAAATCCTTCACTTTGGTGAATTTAAATTCAAAAGTCATGACCACTGATAGGGCTGAGGCTTTCATTCTGCTCCTCATATGGATATGGAGACCCAAATGACTGCCAGTTTAGTGACGGTTCTATAAAATTATCCACATCAACCACCTTCAAAACTAGACTCAGTCCTCATTCTAAGACAAAGGGACTGGGTATTCACATAGGGATAAACAGCTATAGAATAACGGTAGTCATGGTGACGAAAGTAAAGTTTTATGTATGACCCTCTGACCTTCCACATATATTAATGTGCATGAAACATACAGGTAACACAATTTATTTATAGCAATATGATATTTTTATATATTAAAATTTCCTGAAAAAATTAAAAATAGAACTAACTGCTTTTTGATCCTGTTATTCCACTTCTGGGAATATATTGTAAGAATCTGAAACACCTATTTAAAATAATATATATGGACTCCTAAGCTCATAGCAGCATGATTTACAATAACTAAGATCTGGAAAAATAACTAAGATCTGGAAACATACAATAACTAAGATCTGAAGTGTCCATCAGTAGATAAGTGGATAAAAATGCTGTGGGACATTTATACGATGGAATACTACATGGCCATGAAAATGAAGGAATTCTTACCTTTTTCCAGCAGCATGCATGGACCTGAAAATCACAGTATTATGCTAAGTGAAATAAGCCAGTTGGAGAAAATCAAATACCACGTGTTCTCATTTATGTGCAGAATCAAATAAAAAGTAAATAAACTGATGAACGAAATAGAGGCAGAGGCATGACTACATGGAACAGACTGATAGCTGTCACAGGAGAGGGGCCTTGGGGGACTGGATGAAAGATGGTGCAGGTATTAGCCAGATAACATGTATGTATAACCCATGGACACAAACAGCCGTGGTGATGGCCAGAGGGAAGGAGGAGCAAGAGATGGGAGGAGGGGCAAAGATGGGGGAAACAGGGACATCTGCAACAGTTCCAACAATACAAATAAAGAAAAACAGAAATACAAATAAATAGAAAACACATATTTCAATTTTATGTATTAGCTTATTTGTGCATGCTATTTGGGAACACCATGGAGATATACAATACGATTTTTAGCAAAATTAAATAGCCATACAAAATACTTTCATTTTCCATTTATTTTTTGACTTTATGCTTTTCATTGCAGTATAATTGAAATATAATGTTATATTAGTTATTTTACTGTTGTTCAGTTACAGTTGTCCCATTGCTCACTCCTGCCCTGCCCCTCCCATCCCCACAGTCAGTCCTTTCCCATTGCCTATGCCCATGAGTACTCCATGGTATTCGTTTTCCTTGACTTGCCCCTTCCCCTTCTTTCCTCTGGTATCCCCCTCCTTCCTGCCCTCTGGTCACTGTTAGTATATTCATTATTTTCATGTCTTTGGTTCTATTTTGTTCATTTGTTTATTTTTTTAATTAAGTTACACTTACATATGAGATCATATGGTATTTGTTTTTCACCACCTGGATTATTTCACTTAACATAATGTTCTCCAGTTCCATTCATACTGTTGTGAAGGGTAGGAGCTCCTTCTTTCTTTCTGCTGCGTAGTATTCCATTGTGTAAATGTACCACCATTTTTGATCCACTCACTTACTGATGGGCACTGAGGCTGCTTCCGGCACTTGACTATTATGAATTGCACTGCTGTGAACATTGGGGTGCATAGGTTCTTTTAAATTGGTGGTTCATGATTCTCTGGATATAATACCAGCAGTGGAATGGCCGGGTGAAAAGGCAGTTCCACTTTTAGTTGTTTGAGGAGATTCTGTACTTTTTTCCACAGGGGCTGCACCAGTCTGCTTTTCCACCAACAGGTCCCTTTTTCTCCACAACTTTGCCCAGCGCTTGTTTGTCTATTTGTTTTTGATGGTTGTTCCAACTGGTATGAGGTGGTATCTCATTGTGGTTTTAATTTGCATCTCTCTGATGGCCAGCAATGTTGATCATTATTTGATGTAACATTTGAATATAAGTTAATATATATTTGTGGATCTTGTTCTTGCCTATTATTAGTTAGGGTTTTTAATTAATTTTTATTGTAGTTATATAAAATACTTATTTTATTGTACATAAATGTACCATAGTTCTATATTGATAAAATATCCATCCCTGGAAAAATAATTGTTCAATAAATATTTTCTCATTAAACACAAATGCTTTCAATTCGAATTTTTTCATTCAGTTTTACTTTATAAAATGTTATGACTAATAGGCTGCACTCTTTTCAAATATCAGATAAAATAAAAAAGTAAATATTTATTGAAGATGTTAGCCCAAATATACATTCACTTATATTTTGTTGACTAAATTTCAATGTAACTATTTTGATAACCTCCATTTGTATTTGATCTTATAAATAATAATACAATAAGTAATCATTGATGTCCCCTTATAGTAAGCTAATTTAGCACATTTATTTCAAAATGTATCTTTCTCTGTCATTTACATATTGTTTTAAAATGTATTATTTTGAAAATATATTACAGTTAAATGAAGTAATTTGATAGCAAATACCTCATTTCATGTAAAATAATAAATAGTTTTCCTTTAGTTTTAACTTGGTAACTACTATGATACTTTAAAATTGATTTCTCATCATTTTCTACAAATAGTAGTTAAGAGGTAAAAAAGACTGCACTATTAGAATTAAATATACAGAAACACACTAATGCATAATAATTGCTGATACCAACCACCCTCCATTTAGCTGGCCCTTGTTAGGCTTCTAGGAAAATGCAGTGGACAACATGGGAATTTAAAGTGAGACCTGGGGGCCGTCAGACTATAACACATGAGCAGCTTTGACCATCAAGCACAAAATATAATCTGCTGGTTTGGCTCACATTTTTTTTTTATTGTCACTTCAGCCCCAGTTAAAAACATCTGACATCAATTGAAAACCTTTCAAAGGTTCTTTGCACATACTGCATCAAAAACTCATCTGCCTTTTGCATATATGGCATCAAATAGAATTCCTTGCAAGCAGAAATGATTTCTGATATGACAATTATCACAAATAATCATTCACTGCAAAAAAAGAGATGTAAAAACAACAAATCTTCAAAGTTGCTACGAATTCATTAGAAGTCTAAGTCTCTTACTTAAGAAATCCAATTTGGCTGCAGTAAGCTAAAAATACCCTATTTTACAGACAAATAAAACCAATTTGCATTCGATCAAATATACATGCTGGGTCAAACCCACTCATTATGGAAATTATCTGGCATTGGCAATGTTTAAAGAACATCTATACAATCCAGAGTTACTCTAAACAACATGACTTGCCATAAAAATTTGCAGTCTCTCGGGATAAGAATTTTGGGAGCACCTTCACTTGAATGAGGTCTATATTTGTTTAGAAATTTGTAAAGGACTTCTACAAAAGCCAACGCCACTCTGAACAATAAGCTTGCATAACAATTTTTAAATGTGTGTGCTCAACTCTAGTTTGGGAGTTGGACTGTGCCCCACATCACAATGATTGTCAGATTGTAAGAAAGATATTAACTTTGGAAACCAATGCGGAATGGGGCAAATGGCAAGATCAGTGCATATATGAATGAGTATTTATGTTGATGGTGTATATACATGCCCACACACACGTATACATGCATAACTAAAATAAATTCAGGTCAGAGATATGCACATCAATACTGTAGGAACTGTCACATGAAATTTGCTTATGTACATAGTATTTACTGTAATATTTCAGAAATTTAGGAAAGGAAACAGACAACAACAAAAACAGAATTAACAATAAGAAAATGAAAACAAGGGAAAACATTCTTTCAGAAACTGGACACTTATAGTCTCTATCTTAAATTTAAATATGCTCATTTCCTACCAGGGTGATAATCGTTGCAGTGTATGGCACTCAACATTTTATTTTGCACATAAAGATCAATTTTTATTAATTATGAAAATTAATTTATTTCCCAGAGTCCTTGATGATCTACATGTCCCACGTGTCTTATATAATCAACTTCTCCACTGCTCACTAAATAATTAATAACGTTGATTTTTAACAGTGTCTATATGGTCCATGCAAAATGTAATTACACTGGACAGGCAGCTAATATAGCATAAGCAAAGCTGTCGTACAGGAACCTGGCTGTAACTCAGCCAGTACAGTTAGGATTTTCTGCAACTTGACCTACAGTGTGGCTCCTGTCGCTGGAGCCTTCTCACTTGAAAGCCATGTCAAAGAGATTTAAGACGGAGGTGCATGAGGCCGTGGTAGCTGCTCTTTGAACAGCTAATTCCTGCTGATGAATTTATAAATCTCAGGGGTCACATCGGAAACGTGATCACTGGGCAAAATGCAAGACTTAAAACTTCTTCAAGGTGCTGATGGGAGTTTGACCCCATTTCTGTCTTTTAAATTATTTATGGCCAAAAATAGTAGATATTACACTAAGTAAGAATGTAATAATGTTTATTATATGTTTAAAATATAACATGTTTAATGTTTATTTTACTATCCAATGTATTAGCCTTTTATGATTTCTATTACAAAGTCCCTAAAGTTAGGAAGTCTTTTCATAACTCAGAATAAGAAATTCATTTAAATTATCACACAGATTGAACTGTTTACATTTTTTAAATCACACTTTTAAATTTAATACTTAGTGCTGTTGTGTATGGGAAGATTTAAATTGTTATATTCGTCTTGCATTGTAAACAGACGACCCCCTGCAGTGCTGCTGCACCAATGTACACAGAGCTCACACCCCCATTACTATTCTACCTGAAAAGAAACATACTACACAACCCCAAGATATTAAATGACTTTTTTTTCAATTTATGTGACTATATAATTTAAATTTAGGTTCAGGGTAAAGATCAGACGTGCCACCTTTCTGTTTTATCAGAGGAAATAGGGTAAAAGAAGTGGCACTTACCTTTTTTCTTTCTTTTTCTTTTTTCTTTTCTAGCACTTGATGTTTGCTGGCTTGGTAGGGCATGGCATAGACATAGAGTCATGATCTGTCATTTTAGACTAGAAAATCAAGACTTCTGTATCTAACCAGATTCTTGAATATGATTAGATAAATCTGGCTAGATTAAAAGAGGAGTTCTCATAATGCAAACCTAGAAGATAATTTTGACTTCATGTTTAAAAGAAGACCCTAGATTAAGCCTGATCTGGATGAATTAAATTTGGGAATTTTATTTGGTATATTCCCTCCATTCATCCCATTCACACCTTCAATCAGAATATAGAATAAATAAATTTAAATCATTATATTTTTCCTTTAAAAAAAGTATTGTCGTTCAGTTACAGTTGTCCCACATTTGTCTCCATTGCTCAGCTCTAGCCTATCCCCCCAACTCCTACAGTCAAATCCTCCCCATTGTCCTCAAATTGAAGTATTGTAATTCGGATACTCATCATATTAACTATGCATTTCATGCATTTTTATTATCAAATGGAGTTCATGTGTTTTGTGCTAAAAGATAATATATATTTAATTATAGTCTCTGGTATTGGTATTTATTTATTTTCTTACAATAGCAATACAAACTAAAATTTAATTTATAAAATCTACATAAAATTTTAATTTATAGAATTGTTTCTTATTCAACAGCTGTAAATATATATTTCATCATTCCTTATTAAAAATGGAGCAAACAGACTTATTTTAATCATTTCTGCTAGATTTACTCTACAAGTAGATTGAGCCACAGATAAACTGTCTTCATTTATATACAATTAAAAAAGATTTAACTATATTTTCAGGGTTTAAGTTGTTTTGTAATTAATCTTTTATTTTTGGTTTCTTGGTTTCTGAGCCACTGATTCACTAACTTCTGGCCTTGCATTTTTATGAATACTTTTCTATATTATATCAACCTTAACACGAACTCTGATTTCTTAACTTCGGAACAAGTATTTGTTTAGATTTTCTGCCGAAATAACTTGGGATGAATAGACAAAAGAATTATGATTGTTTACTGTTCTCCCTTAGCAAGGACTTAAAGCCTCTGCTTGATCATAATCAATGTCACATAACATGAAATGGCACTGTGGAATGTAGACGTATGGCATGGTCCACAAAGTGGAGCCCTCCTCTGGGCAAGGGCAATGGTATTCTTTTGTCCAAACAGTTAGATCGGGCAACGTGATTAGAAAACAAGTCTCGTAAAAACATCCCTAGGTCATTTTGCTGAAGTACAGAATGTCCACAGGGATTTGCTAATTGAATTGTTACAGGCATGGTTGAGCAAGTTAACTACTGTGATGCCACGTGCTCAGGGACTCGCGGTATCTCATTATGTCAGCCAAGACTGATTGTCAAAAGAGAGATTTGTGTCACAGTTTAAAACAGCTTGTCTTCCTGGAGGTGGGTTCACTGTTGGTGCGGCGGCAATTGAAGTTTACAAGCAAGGCCCTCCTGTTATTGTTTTAGCGGATTAATTTATGATGGGAAACAAAAATGTTGCCATTTATTTCCTTTATTATTTGGTTAATTATTCAAATTAACACAATGAACTATGAATGGCACTATGTCATATTTTTGGTCCATGTTTTTGAAGGAAACCCAGGACTGGAGGACCTTATTTTATTGAATAATTTTCTTGATGAAATATACATTACTTTTAGTTAATCATGAACATATTGGAGACATTTGAGTTATTGATTTAATATTAAATGAGTAATTAGATATAGACAAGCTCTTGTACAGTCACAACAAATATTTCTGAGAAAACAGTAATAATTTGCCAGCCTGTTTCATGATACCCTATTTTTCCAAATTTTCTAGGATTGAGTTCTTGTCTATGATATTCAGTCTTATAATGATCATCTATTTTACTGAGTTTTCTGTTATCATGGGATTATGTTTCTGTAAGTTTGATAATGTTTTGAGTGAATGCATATTTAGGTGTATTTATAATATTTGAGGGTTTATTTGTATTTAATTAGGATTATTTATTGTTTCATTTATTTTTAATGCATTTTTCTTTTTTCAAGTCATCAAATAACAATGTTTTTAATTCTCTAAAAAATGATTTGTGCAAAAGTGATTAAATAATTTTTCAAATACATCTTGTGTGTATTTTATATGATGAAAAATTTAGTAGAAACCTATTCATGTAGACTGTTTCTTCATTTGCTGTTAAAATTAAGTTATTCTCCCCCATTATTTCATGAGACACATTCCCAAGTGGAGATGAAAAGTGAGAAGACTTTTGAGGAAGAGGGGAGAAGAATGGAATTCTTTATCGTAGATGCTGTTGGAGTCTTGTCTGTACTGACTTCTTGCTATTCTACTGCAGAGTGAAAATGTAAATAAAAATGCTAGCTAACTAATATTTTGAGAAAAGTTAAACAGAATCCTATATTTAAGTTGTCTCATTTTTTTTCCTAAAAATGTTGCATGTCCAGCCATAAACCATTGTGTTTTTATAAGGGTTGATATGTGGGTAGTAGTGTTACTGTTCTTTGCTACATTGAAAATAAGAATGATGAGATACTACCATTGCTTCCCTTCAAACACACCCGAAACATAACTTGAATAAATAGTAAGTACAGAATGTCCACAGGGATTTGCTAATTGAATTGTTACAGGCATGTAACAATGAGTAGAAAAGTTACCAAAGAGATTTCCATATTGCTGTGTATAATGCACACCCACACATCGTGCACATTGTAAATGGGATTACCCATTATTATACCTATGATACGTAATCATTATACCCATGTATAATGCACATCCTTACATTTCCCTCAAAATTTTGGGCAAAAAATGTGCATTATACAAGGCAAAATACAGTCATTTGTCATTTAATAATTTAAGTGGTAAATTTTAGTTTATTGAGAAGCTTTCAGGGGCCTTTGAAAACAATGAAGTAGGTAAACTGTGGAGTCAGTTTCAGTGATGAAAGGGAAAGATGAATGATGAATTTTGAAGATGGGCTTTGCATATGCCTCCCATATTGGCCTTGGTTAATGCTGAAAAAATTACAATCAATTCTGTTTCGGGGAAATCACCTCAGGAAGTTTCATCTTAGAAGTAGTTTTTCTATTCTCTTTCCACAATCTCTTTGCATGTCAGAAGCAGCACAAATGTTGGACATCAACATTTTCCAACATATATCATAGATACTTGAAAGATGCTAATAAAATATATAATATGACATTTCTTAGATGTTTCTTAAATTTCTAAGGGTTACAGATTTCATACTTTAGTTGACTTAGAAAACCAACCTACTGTCTAAACTCTCCTTAAGAGTGCACAGGTTTACTTCAGATTCTAAAGAGAAATACAAATGGACTTTGAGAGTTTATAAGTGTACTAAGGTACTTCGTGGTTGCCATAGAGACAACCTCTACCTGCCTACTTTGTTCAAAACCTTTTGGGAAAAAATGGGCACTATTTGAAGATAGATCAGGAAAAAGGTAACTTTTGATGTTTTGCTCTTAGTCTAATAGCTTTTAGGAAAGCTATTGGACTGAGGAACGGATCATGAAATTGATGGGTCAGTCAAGACAGTAGATTCCATTGATGAAGTAATTCTTGTCATTTGGATGAGCAAGCAGACCCTGAACTTCCTTTAGTTATCTCTTCCTTTCTTCCTCTGATTTCTGATGCTCTTTTCTGTGTTTCTGGTCTCTCTTTCACTTTGTCCATCTTTGTCTTTCTCAATTTTATTTAGTGCTTAAATTGCCTATAATTTAAATAGAAACTATATCCCTGGCTAGTGTAACTCAGTGGATTGAGCACTGGCCTGTGAACCAAAGGGTCACCAGTTAGATTTCCAGTCAGGGCACATGCCTGGGTTGCAGGCAAGGTCCCAGGTAAGGGGTGCATGAGAGACAACCACACATTGATGTTTCTCTCCCTCTCTTTGTCCCTCCCTTCCCCTCTCTAAGAATAAAGAAACAAATAACTAGAAAATATATAAGTATACATTTCAATGGAGCAAAACATGGTAGAAGTTCATATATTTATATAACAGTATTTTATTTGAAAGGTAACACAATAGCCAGTAATAATTTACTTACTGATTTTATTTATTTTTTAAAGAATATCTTCAAATCTTTTGTAAAGATTTTATTTATTTGTCAGTTGCCCATAGCTGCAGCCTTCTGAATCATCCAAGTAGTTTCTATGGAAGAATGTTGCAGCTTAATGCAAAATTTGGTGCAGATTCATCGCTCTACACACTCCATCATTTGGACTATGGTGGCCACACAGTACACATGTTCCTTCAATGACATCTACCGCCCTCACTTTCTAGTACAGTGAAGTGGTAGTAGTAGTTGTTCACATGTGCATTCCTGTTAACTCTCATTGGCTGCCAGGTTACATCAATGTTGCACAAACCATTCCCATTATATTAAAAATGGCTGGACTTTTTATGGACCTACCTCATGTATATAATTTATATCATAAGATAATACAAAGAAAAGGGTATATTCTGTAATTCACTAACTGAGACACTACAAATTTTATTATTTATTTTCTATCTGCTGTAGCTAAAAGTTATAATCCATGATGATAGAACTTTTTGCATCACTTTTGCTTGGCACATACTAAACTGAAAAGCAAATATTTAATATTTGTTTGAACAAACAAATGGTAATATAAAACATCTAGTAGGATAGTTCAATGTTTGGATTACTTGTAGGTAAATAAATTACACCTGGACAGGGAAAGGGGTACTTGTTATGCATCAGTTAAGGTTATGCTTAAACATGAGTGACAAAAAGAATGAAATATTTTGGTAAAGTAGAATCTTTACATGATTTACTTATAAAAGTCAGGAAGTGGTAGCATGTTGCTGAAATGTACATAAGAAGATACAGGTTCCATATGTGCCGTTGTTCCTTTGTGCCTTGTTTTTGTTCTCAAGGCCAACTCATCCATCATTGAAGAGAGCTCCTTCAGTGTCAGCAATCATGTGATATTCTGGCCAGCACAAAGGAGGCAACAGAAAAGGCAAGATTATCTTCTCTTTGAAATAGACAGGACAATCAGAAGGAATACACACTTCCGAAAAGACGATGATCAGTTTCACTTAGGGCCTGTTAAGTTCAGGGCACTGGGATAATATTTAGGTGACATAATTATGGTCATTAAAAGACAGTTTTAGTTTGGAAGAGATGAATTTTGAGTTATCCGTATTTAACACTAAGAGCAGAAAAGTTATCAAAGAGATTTTCATATTTTAAAGCTTTTAGCTAAAGTTGGAGTTTCATTTAATTTTCTGTTATTCATAGTACACACTACCTGTATTTAATACATTCCAAAGATACATGTAAACACAAATATACACCTATGGTAAATACATAAAAATATTTTTAAGCAAAGAAACAATAATTAACAGTGAATTTTATACTCATTACAAGTTAAATAAACCACAGAGCATATGAAATGTAACAAACCCTGAACCACTCCCCAGTAGTCCAAAAATCTTGGAGATGGAACATAGTTATAATTAGAAAATCTCCATTATTTCACCAATAAAAATAAAAGACAAGCTTTGGTGAGTATTTTAAGTAGTAGAATTTATTTTGAGATTGAGGACCACTGAGATGTCACACATTGTTTATGAGACCAAAATTTACCTGATTAGTAAACTGACTGAATCACAATATTATAAAATAGGATTTTTCTGCATCTTTTGGTGTGATCATGTGGTTTTTAACCTTTGTCTTACTTATGTGGTGAATCACATTTATTATTTGCCATATTTACATGTGGCAAATGTACCAACCTTGCATTCCCAGAATAAATCGCACTTGATTATGTTGTATGTTTTCTTTCATGCATTGCTGTATTTGGTTTATAATATGTTATTGAGGATTTTAGCATCTGTTCATCAGGGACTTGCCTATAATTTCCTTTCTGTGCAATGTCCTTATCTGGTTTTGGAATAAGGATAATGCTGGCCTGATGAAATAAGCTTGGGAGCCATCCCTCTTCCTGAATTTTTTGAAATAGTTTGAGAAGGAGACGTGTTAGTTCCTCTTGGAATATTTGCTTAAATTCACCTATGAAGCATCCAGTCCAAAGCTTTTGTTTGTTGTGAATTTTTTGATTACTACCTCAAGTTCACTAGGAGGGATCTGTCTATTCAGATTCTCTGATTCTTCTTGATTTAGTTGTGGAAGATGGTACTTTTCTAGGGATTTATTCATTTTGTCCAAGTTGTCCAGTTTGTTGGCATATAATTGTTCTTAATACATTTTTATAGTCCTTTGTATTTCTTTGGTATCAGTTGTTATTTCTCCTCTTTCATTTCTGAATTTATTTATTTGGGTCCTTTCTCTTTTTTTCTTGATGAGTCTGATTAAAGGTTTGTTAATCTTATTTATCTTTTCAAAGAACCAGCTCTTGGATTTATTGATGTTTCATACTGTTCTTTTAGACTTTTGTTTATTTCTGCTCTGATCTTTATTATTTCATTCCTTTTATTTACTTTAAGCTTTGTTTGTTGTTCTTTTTCAAATTCTTTTAAGTGTAAAGTTAGATTGTTTATTTGAGCACTTTCTTGTTTTTGTAAGATAGGCTTGTAATGCTCTGAATTTCCCTCTCAAAATTGCTTTCCCTGTTCCTGCAGATTTTGGACTGCTGTGTTCTCACTATTATTTGTTTCAAGGTGTCCTTCAATTTTTTCCTTGACCTCATCATTGACACATTCATTGTTTAATAAGTTATTCAGCTTCCATGTCTTTGTGTGTTTTTCAATGCTCTTCTTGTGATTGATTTCTAGTTTCAATACATTGTGGTCAGGGAAGACGCTTGATTTTATAAAACCCAGTAACCATTTATGATAAAAACTCTCAGAAAAGTAGAAATAGAGGGAACACACCTAAACATAATAAAGCCCATGTATGACAAACCCAGTGGTAGCATATTCAATGTGCAAAAACTACAAACATTCCCCTTAAGAAGAAGAACGAGACAGGGATGTCTGCTTTTTCCTTTCTTATTCAACATAGTACTAGAAGTCCTAGTCACAATAATCAGACAAGAAGAAAAAATAAGATGCATCCAAATTGTAAAGGAAAAAGTAAAACTGTCCTTATTTACAGATAACATGATAGTGTACCTACAGAATGCCAAAGATTCCACCAAGGAACTCTTAGCAATGATGAATAAATTCAGCAAAGAAGCAGGATAAAAATTAGTATCTAGAAATCAGTTGCATTTTTATATGCCAAAAAGATCTAACAGAAAGGGAAATGAAAAAAAAATCAGTCCCATTTATAGTTGCTTAAAAAAGAATGAAAACCCTAGGAATAAACCTAACCAAGGATATAAAAGACCTATACTTGGGAAATTTTAAGAAGAAAGAAATCAAAGAAGATACAAATAAGCGTAAACACATGCCATGTTCATTGATAGGAAGAATTAACATCATTAAAATGTCCTTATTACCCAAAACGATCTATAGATTCAACACAATTCCTACCAATATTCCAATGATGTATTTAACAGAACTAGAGCAAATATTTCAAAAATTTATATGGAATCACAAAAGCTGAAGCATAGTAACAGTGATCTTGAGAAAGAAGAATAAAGTTACAGTAATCATGTTAACTAATATCAAACTATACTATGAGGCCATAGTAATCGAAATGGCACGATATTGGCATAAAAATAGACACATAGAGCAATAGAATGGAATAGAGAGCCCAGAAATAAACCCACACTTTAATAGTCAATTAATATTTGACAAGGGAAGTAAATACATACAATGGGTTAAAATTACTTTATTTAATAAATGGTGATGTGGGCACAGGCCTGCAGTGCCCGAGGTGTCATGGATGAGATATGAGGCAAATCCACACAGACTACCAATTTCTGTGGAGGAAAAGGGGATGGCATGGCTACTTCCTCAAGGGGAGAGCACCCTGGCCCTTGCCTGGACAAGCTTTTATTGGGTTCAATTTGCTCAGGAATAGAGATACAGCTCATTAATCATTGTCAGGCAGTAAGGATCAAACAGTAGATAGCATACAAAGAACTACTAGGGCTTCTTCTGAGTCAGGGCCTATCAGCTAAAAGGCTACAAAACTTTGGGAAACAAACTCATTTCCTGCTTGAACTTTTATCATTTAACTAAGAGCATTCTTAGCAAAACAAGTTTCATAGGATTTTACATATTCTTTCTCAGGCCTGATCACCCAGGGAACCTGCCCTTTCCAGCACAGGGCCCCACTGCCCTCTGTCATTGTTTCAGGCTTAAGTCAGGCAGAGGAGGCAAGATAGCCAAGGAAGTAGGAGAAAATGAGGACTCAGGCTTCGTTAAAGCTGAGGAGAGAGGGTCCATCACCACCTTTCTCCATTGCCCCCCCAAGTCCTTTCCTGGGGCCTCCACATGATCATGCCTGTCTTAGGTCGTTGCCTCCTTGGGGAATCTTACCCATCATTGGCTAACTGATCAAGCACTGGGGACCAGTTATGAAAAAAGGAGCAGAAGTGGCACTCCTGCCAGGGAGATAAGCTTTGTCTCTTTAGTGGCTTATGGTCCGATAGTCATTCACTCAACCTTAGCCATGGGGGCGGGGAGGTTACAGCTCCTGAAACCAGGCAGGGTGGTGCCCAACAACATAGTGTTGGGAAAATTGGACAGATACATGCAACAAAATGAAACTAGACCACCTTCTTATACCACACAAAAGAATATGTTCAAAATGGATTAAAGACTGAAATGTTAGATCCTAAACCATAAAAATCATAGAGGAAAACATATCTAGGAAAATCTGAGATATTGCTTGCAGCAATACTTTATCAGATATCAATGGAAACAAAAGAAAAAATAAACAAGACTACATCAAACTAAAATGTTTTTGCACAGCAAAGGAGAACATCAACAAAACAAAAAGACAACCCACAGAATGGGAGAACATATTCATTGATATATCTGTTTAGGGGTCAATATCCAAAATTTATGAAGAACTTACAAAACTCAACATGGAAAAAAACAAACAACCCAATTAAAATATGGGCAAAAACCCTGAATAGATACTTCTCCAAAGATCATATACAGATGGCCAATGGACATATTAAAAGATGTTCAGCATCACTAATCGTCAAATAAATGCAAATTAAAAACACAATGAGATATTCCCTCACACCAGTCAGAATGGCTGTCTTCAATAAATCAATGAACAACAAATGCTGGCAAAGATGTGGAGAAAGGGGATCCCTAGTGCACTGTTGTTGGGAATGCAGGTTGGTACAGCCACTGTGGAAAGCAGTAAGTAGATAACTCCAAATGTTAAAAATGGATCTGCCTTTTGACCCAGAGATCCCACCTCTGGAATATATCTGAAGGAAACCACAAAAATAATTCGAAAGAATGTAAGCACCCCTGTGTTCATTGCAGCATTATCTGCAAATACCAAGTGGAAGCAGCCCAAGTGTCCATCAGTCAATGAGTGGATAAAACAACTATGGAACATTTACACAATGAAATAGTGCTGAGCTATAGAAAAGAAGAAATTTTACCTGTGACAACAGTATGGATGGACCTCATACTAAGTGAAATAAGCCAGGCAGAGAAACACAAATGCCATATGATTTTACTCTCACTCCTATGTGGAATGTAATGAACAACTGAACTAACAAGCAAGATAAAGATGGACTCACAGATGGCAGCATGGCAGCTAAGGCGGAATTAAGCAAAAAGGAAAGAGAACTCATTGTATGAACAACAGTGTGGCGATAGTGGGGAGGTATAAAGGACTGAATGGTAGTGAAAAAGTACAATAAACATTATAAAACAAAAAATGATAAAATAGGATTTTATTATGTTTTTATTGTGGCTGAGCACACAGTTTCTATTTCTACTGGGGGGAAAACTATTCTTCATAACATATATTAAAATGTTGAATTATTGCCAGAAATCATCTTTCTCATAGAAAATAATAAAACTTGCTGCTGTAAGATGCTTTCCTAATATTTAAATTTAATAATGACCATGCCATGACCTACATAATTGCAGAGCTTAACTAAATAGGTAGTTAGCTTTAACATTGAAATCTAATAACTTACTTCTTTAAAATATTTTCTTAGCAAACAGATATTTTTTACATTTTATTTTACCTGGGGTACCATTATATATTCAATTCTATTCTTTGTTTATTTAACTGAGATATTATTATGTTTTGTCCATATTTTGTCTTTGGTTTGTTGTTTACAATTACGCTTTCAGATTTAGAAAATATGATCTTTCAAAAGCTAAAATTTGGAACTTGGTTATATTGCCAAAATAACTTAGCTTTCTAAAATTATATTATTTGGAAGTCGAAATAATCCCTGTGGTTTATCATAAGTTGTCACAAACTGTTATGACATATTTTATGAGGTTCTTTTGCATTTTTTCTCCTGCTCACTTAATAATTAGATACATCTGGCAACTCATTTA
>PVKM010008093.1:0-39834 GCA_004027735.1 Carollia perspicillata
GATTTCAGGGATATCCAGATTAGTTTTACTTCTGAGGCCAATCTACCGAACTCTTTTGGATTTCAAAGCAGAATTCTGAGATGTTGGAATTGTAAGTAAGTGAACATTGGACCTGTGGATTAAACTGGCCTTTTTCACTTCACAAACTTCTACAACCTAAGTGCTTTCCCCCGCCCTCAATAGAGAATTCTGAGTTACACTGAGATATGTATAATCTTGAGAACTGTATATCTCAACCTTTGTTTCCTCTTTGCCTCTGTCCCTTAGTAGACTTTTAGACATTTTTTTCCCTAATTCCCCACCACCATAACATTTAATACCAAGATATACTGTCTAAATGTTTATATATTGTGACTCTTTGGAGGACCTTGCACCATTATAATATTTAACATATTTTGTTCCCCCAAGAACTTGATTTTTATTTGTTTGGAAGCTATACCACTCACATAAAAAATGCATGCTTAAGTTAGACAATAAACATGTTTACCAGTGGGACAATGTGAAACAAACTTAGTGTCATGTCATACATTTTTTGTAATAAGATTAATTGGTTTAACTGTGTTTTGTTTTAGATCTATGTTTTTAAAGAATATTTAAATATTCATGTGAGTTTTTTAAATGCTCAATACAAATTAGAGGATGTTGGTTATTTTCAAACTAATGGGTACATTGTTCTGTTGAAAGAAAACTGTATATGAAATTAATGTAAAGGCCTTTGAGGGGATTATGTACTTTACAACTTTTATTTAGTTTAGGTTTCATATATTGAACTATATATTGATTTTACCACAAGGAATATTTTGAAAAGTTTGATGTTAAAATGAGAAAGACTGGATAAATTTTCTCTTTTGTTTTTTACAAAAAGCTTGTATATTTCGAGATAAAAATAAGGTGGAAAATAAAGCAAAATCACAATGTCTGGAACACAGGTTTTGCCAGAAGATGAACTGTTCTGCAGAAATTGCCAAATTTCACATTAGAAGACACGACTCAAGGTGTGACTTGGCCAAATTACTTTTTTTTCCCTCCAGTCTCTCTTCCTTTTCTTTATGACATTGGAATTCTAATTACTCCAAAATATACTGATGGAACATAAATGAGATTACCTATGTTCAGTTGTTCTACAAACTATAAAGTATAAAAATACTCATTGAATTATATCAAGATTTAATACTTAGAGCTATGTCTATGTATTCTGAAATAAAACAAATTCTGAGAGGATAAAATGACATGTATATGCCTGCTCCATCTTTTTTTTAAAAATATATTATTTATTTATTTTTTTGAGAGAGGGAATGGAGGGAGAAAGAGAGGGAGAGAAGCATCAATGTGTGGTTGCCTCTTACATGGCCCCCACCAGGGAATCAGCCTGCAACCCAGGCAGGTGCCCTGACTGGGAATCGAACTGGCAACCCTTTGTTCGCAGCCCCCACTCAGTCCACTGAGCTACACCAGCTACGGTGGCCTACTCTCTCTTATCTATGTCAAAACCTCCAGGTTTAATTGTTTATGTTTCTACAATTTTGTAGTGGATTTTAGTTAACTTTATGGCTTATCCATTTTTAGGAGCTACCTGACAAATGTGTAAACTCCTGTGTTTTGATTAATAGAATTTTGCTGACCAATTAAATTTTAGAGAGAATTGGGGCTATCTTGAAAGATCAAGTATCTGAGAATATTTCTGCCTGAGTTTACACTCCTTAATAGTATCAACTTTTAGAAAACTTGTCAACATATGCATCATTTCCTGGATTCAGCTAAATGTCTAATGCAAATTTTCGCAATGAGGATTTTTAGAAGATTTTTTTCTATTATTCTAAAATCTTAAATTAAAAAAAAACATGTTTTATAGCAGAGTGGTATATGGGATGTATGCTTTCTTTTGATCTATTATAACATTTGTCTATTATATCACTTTTCTCTTCATAACATAATCGTTTGTTTATCTTTCTGTCTCTCTCTAAAGAAACATCATTTTCTTCCCCGCCTTCAGCACAGTTCTTGTTAATACACTTAGTATTCCTTGAATTAAATAACTCTGTGTGCCTTGTTGGCCTACATCTTACATGGTATCCTGATATACTGATATGTACATGCTTTTATTCACTTGTATGAAATACAAGTGTATTGCAAATTCCTTGAAATATGTAGCTATAACTTTATTCCTTTAATGTCACAGAGTGAATAAAATATTTGGAGGTTGAGTGCTGAATGACAATGCAGCACTCAATGCAGGCAATTTTCATTATTTCTGCACAGTACCACTGTGACATTTTTACTTTATTTTTTAACAGGCACTTTATTTTTCAATTTAAAAATATGGAACACCTCATAAATTTACATGTTACTTTTCTTTATGGTGACTTTCCTGATAAGCCCGATATAACAGCCACTGGGATTTCTAAGCCAAACGAAGGCAAAAAGGAAAAGAATGACATGAGGAACAGTGGTGTAAAACTGTTGGAGAACAATAGAATTTCAGATATAATCCCCATGGGGTGATGGGGCAAGGGAATATTTGTTTTACCACATTTTCAAATAGTTACAGTTAACAAGACAGAATTCGTAAACCACAACATCCACATTATCAAACATCAGGAAAAAAAGAGGAAAATGCATGTGAAGAGACACAGAAGTCCATTTAGGTGTCAACATCAACAGCAATGGTATAAAGGTAGATACATAAAACTCTAATCAGAGCATAAAGACATAGATGAGTGTTATTAGTTGTGCTATAAAAATTAAAACAATTCTATGCTCTGGTTCAACCAGTAAACAGCTTACAAGGCACCATTTCCTCCTGATAATGGAAAAATCTGAACATACTGAAAAATCAACAACCTTTCCTAGATCCACAATGACGGGAGGGTCCATGGCATACCCTTCCACCCAAGCTTGGAGTGTTAGTCCAAGAAAGGAAGGAAACGACTCAAGAGTAGACACTGCCATGGGAACCAGTATTGGGGTAGGAAAACCTGAACTGTAACTGATGGAATTATGGAGATACAGTGTGGACAACTCTGAGAGTTACGACCTCAGACCCAATGGTAGAGGAGCCCCCACCTTTTTTTGAGATTTACCTTAGGAGCTCAACCAGGTTCTCACCTCTGCTTCTTGCAGGGAGAAAGGAAAGGGAAACACTTTGAAATACACCAGAGCATTCTGTCATTCTTAACAAGGCCTACTCTTTGAAAAGACCAGTTAATAGAACCTAACCTACTGCAGTATTATTCAAGCCTAACTGACCTAGGGAGGTAAATACCCAATTCTAGTCAGCTCTAGTCTTCCAAGCGGGGTAAAGGGAATGCTGAACTCCAGCTCGCCCTAACCATCCTGTCCCACCTAAGGGGGAAGGAAAACCTGACAAGGAGTCATAGGTTCACGGCATGAAAAGACTCATACTGAATCATAAGTCTACAGAACAAGTCCTCTCCTCTTATACCTTGCTACATTATTATTATAAGTATTTACAGCAGTTCCTTTTACCCAGTATATCGTGTCTGGTGATCAAGATAAAATTAATAAGACTTAATAAGAGGTAGAAACATAATTTAAAAGACAGACTAAGCATCAGAACCAGACAGGGCAGGAATATTGGAATTATCAGACTAGAATTTTAAAACAACTATGATTAATGTGCTAAAGGCTGTCATGGTTAAAGTAGGCAGCATGCAAAAACAGATGGGTGATGTAAACAGAGAGCTGGAAGTCCTAAGAACCAGGCAGAAATGCTAGAGGCCAAAATAGTGTAATAGAAATAAAGAATGCCTTTGATGGATGAATTAGTCAAGGTTCTCCAGAGAAGCAAAACCCATACAAGACAGACAGATAAATAGATTAGATAGATAGGCAGATATATAGATATGTATAAGAGGATATTTATTATAGAAATTGGCTTATGTGGTTGTGGACTCCAAGAAATCATGTAAGCTGCATTTTGCAAGCCAGATACAGGAAAGCCAGTGATATAATTCAGTCTGAGGTAAAGGCCTGAGAGGACCATTGGTATAAGTTCTGGAGTGTTAAAATCCAAGAACCAGGAGATCTGATGTCCAAGAGTAGGAAAAGATGGGCTGACTAAGTCAAAAGAGAGAGCAAGAACTTGTAATGAGGGACTAGCCCCTCGGAAATGGGGAGAGGGGGAAAAGTGTAGAACACTGCGCTTGCATGTGTTGTGTGGCAACCAGGACGATGCATACATGACTCAGCAAAAAGGAACTATAGGTCTGGAACCTAGAGCTAGACGGTGGTTGGATGGGAGGGACAGACACTCCCATTTACTTCTGCAGTGCAGGGGATTATGGGAGAATATTAAAAAAAGCAGAGAGTGGAAACTGCATGCTCTCGCTCTCCCTTCTTCCAGCTGGCTGGTTTTCACTCTGGGGCTCAGGCTCCTGAGTTGATGGGCCTTGCCGGGAGTAGGCCCTGTGCAGCAGCCCTTAGTGGGACCTGCCTGGCTAGGAGTTCAGTGGGCTGCTGTAAGAGGGGAGGAGTCTCAGGCTGGTGAGCTCCGGAACTGGCGACAGGCCCTGTGCCCCTCCACCACACTGGAAGCTGCTGCCTGCCCACGGCCCACTCCTCCAACACAGGCCTGGCAAGCCCCTGCCCCTACTCCTTCCCCAGAAAAAGAAGCCACAGCACCAGCCACCTGCCCATGGCCAGTGACAGCTCCAGTGCAGCCCAGTGACAGGACTGCCCACTGCCTGCACATTCCTGCAGTTGGGAGCCCGGCAATGGCTGTTTCCACCATTGCTGCACTCTGCCACATGAGCAGCAGATGCTGGAATCACTGTGGGCTTAAGCCCTACATTATTGGAAGCCAGCTCTGGAGGCAGGGTCCCACACTAGGATGCATGCCTCACCAGGCTCCAGCCTGAGATGCTATGGCAGGGTGAAGCATGGCATGTGGGTCCTGAAATGCTTCCACTCTCATGCCTGGAGAATTGCACATGGAGGTTCCTTGTGGATGGAGCTTCTCCTGCACAACCATCTAGACTGATCTAGCAGTGCTCCTCAGACCTAGAGAGAATGAGAGCTGCTGTGAAATGACTGGTGACTGAAAAAACAAAGATACATATGCCAAGGAGGATGGAGACGTGTATGCATGGCCAGCTTAAGGTCCAAAAGGACAGATAAGCAATAATGGAGAACTTCTGGGTGTGGTTTTGGTGTGCAATCTTTTTAACAGCAAAAGAGGTCGTATGTAAGGGTTTGGAGCAGGAATGCTCCCAGCACCACCCAATTTGGGAACCTTGTTAATAAAAACCTATTTCCTGCCATACAAATCTTTGTGTTATGTGTGTATGTGGTGACAAATGACCGCCTGCTGCCCAGTTACAAACTCACCATTCCTTTACTTTTTGTTGTTATTCTATTTCCATTCTTAACAGATTGTATGAAGCAGCTCCAGTTGGTGAGGGTGAATCTTTTTTACTGAATGAACAGATTCAGATACTAATCTCTTCCAGAAACATTTTCAAAGACACACCACTGCAAAATGATTTAGCAGCTATTTGGGTATCCTTCAGCCCAGTCATGTTAATGAATAAAATTAATCATTACAATTAAATTACTAACGGTGCTGAGGAAAGAGTGTCTAAAGCTTGAAAGTATATCAATAGAGACTTAGAGAACTGAAAACCTAAGAGAACAAAGACAAAACATACAAACAACAATATCCTAGGACAATGGGACAACTACCGGAGGTATAGCACCTGTGGAATGAGAACACCAGATAGGACAGAAAGAGAGAAAAGAACAGAAAATCATGTTTCAAAAAATAGTAACTGAAAATTTCCCCTGAATTAATGTCAAACACCAACCACAGATCCGGGAAGCTCAGAGAACACGACACAGAATACATTTCAAAAACAGTACAACTGGGCATATTATTTTCAAACTACAGAAAATCAAAGATGAAGAAAAATTATTCTGCAAGAATCCACAGATGAAAAACATTTCACCCCTGGAGAGGCAAAGGTAGGCATTATATCCAACTTCTCAGAAATCATGCAGGCAAGAACAGAGTAATGCCAAATATTTAAAGTGTAAGGAGAAATTAAGCCTTATTGAAACAAACTTTAAAAGAACTTGTTGGCAGTGAACCTTTCTATGAGGCCAGCATTACCCTAATAACCAATCTAGAAAAAGACATGACAAAAAAAATGGAAACTATGGAACAATATCTTTCAAGAATGTAGATTCAAAAATCTTAAACAGAGTATTAGCAAGTCAAACCCAACTATGTATAAAGAGAATTATACACTATTTACCAAGTGGTATTTATTCTAGGTATGCAAGGGTGGTCCAACATTCAAAAATCAATTAATGTAATCCATCATGTCAACAGACTACAAAAGAATATTTAGCACTAATAAGAAATGAACTGTCAATCTATGAAAAGATAGGGAGGAACCTTAAGTGCATATTACTGAATGAAAGGAGACAATCCAAAAAGGCTACATACTGTATGATTACAGCTGTATCGTTATCTGGAAAAGCCAAACTCTGGGGACAGTAAAAAGATCGGTAGTAGCCAGCGCTTTGGGAGGAGAGAGGGGAGAGATGAATAGGTGGAGCACAGAGGATTTTCAGGGCTCTGAAAATACTCAGTATAATAAATAGTACTGATGGATGCATATCAATATACAATTGTCCAAACCAATAGAAGGTACAGCTCCATGTGTAAATTCTAATGATACTGTGGACTCTGAATGATTGTGATGTCCATGCAGATTCACCATTTGTGACAAACACTGGTGGGGGATGCTGATAATGAAGCACCATATAAATGAGGTCAAGGGGTTTATAGGAAATGACTGGAACTACTTTGTATTTTGCTCTGCACTTGAAACTTTTCTTTAAAAAAGTCCTTAAAACAAAAAATGGGTCACTGTTTTTATTTATGCTTTTCATCCTGATACAAAATACATATTTTGATACTGTAGTGCCATGATTATTTTGCAATATACATATACCTTATTACATTATTTATTGGTGAATAGATGATACATTTTGTGTTTTATCTAGAGATCTATCACTGTGCAATGCATTGTGAGTAAAGTGCCTTCTGTTCACATAACTTAACCTAATGTTCGAGAAGAGGCCTGTGTTTTCTTTTCTAAGTTACATAATTACCCTAGAATTTTTTAATGATGTATTTTATCCTTCTTTTAGTCTGCTTTTAACGAGTCATCCTGCTGTTACTTGATGTAAGCTGAAAAAGGGTTAGGTACCTGTCTCAGAAAAGAGGAATCAGACCTGAACTGTTAAGTTAACTGTCCAGCTTTAGTGCCCTTCTGCATATAACAGTGGGTAATAGGGACTAGAATGTGAGATCTCTTTCTTTTCAACAATTAGGGTTTGGGTAGGATGAGGATTAATTTTTTTAACCCCTGCCTCTCATCCATAAGGTAAGATGAATCTGCTTAAGTGTTTCTGGGGGTTCACCTAGCTCAAAAATTATAAAAACTTATGCTAGAAATGGAAGGACTGGGTTAGCTCCTAATAAGGGCTACAGATATTGATGATTAAAATTCATCTGTACATAGGTTTTAAATTTATATTAGTAATATTAATGTGTAAAGAACTAAAAACTTAAATAAGTTCAAAAATTGAAAGAGTGTAATTTTAACAGCTCACAATGTAGATAAATAATTATACAGTGAGAAAGCAATACAGAATTTTTTCAACAGGGCCATATAGAAATTGTTAATGACTAAGAGAAGCTAGTACACTTGAAGGAAAGACTGATAATGAGTCAAATTCATATTTTTTAAATTTTATTATATATGTCAACAAACCACAGATTCCAGTGTTTACAGAATTATACATCTGGACAGGACTATAAAGGGCATCTACAGTCAGGTTTACTATTTGTGGAGACTTTAGCTTATTTATTTCCTCCCTATTCCTTTCTGCAACCAGGACTACTAATATTTTATATGTATTGACTTATTTTGCTATTTGACATTGGCTATCACTTTAAAACTCAAAATAGCAATTATCACTTTGTGCTTTCTTTTTCTCCTTGCTTTCCTTAAGAAAGGATCCTTTAAAATTTTTTCTGTCTTTAAACATGTCTTTTGATTCTGAACATGAATTTTGTTGTTTTTAAGTGTGGATGAAAACATTGCCCTTCCTCATGGTTTTGTTGTGATTATAACAATAAACTATGTTCATGTGTTTTGTAAAGCATAGGAGCTATGTATTACTTGTATTATCACTGAATTTAGATACAGCGATTTTTCGTATTTGGTGCTCATTTCTTTCCACATGGTCAGTTCAGAATTTAGAACTAGACTGGCTGCCCTCCAGGACATCATTAGTGGTGACCTTGTCACTTGATGTTAACTATATACCTCATTCATGCCATGTCTGAAATGGCTGAGAGCCAGTGCAAGTGAAGCGTTGAAACCCAGGGCTCAGGTAGGCTCATGCAGCCCTTATTTCCGGTGTCTGTCAAAATCACACTCAGACCTCCACCTGACTGGGTTTATTTCATTAGTTTTGGCCAGATATGAAAGAGTCTTCCAAATTTTTTTCTTTCTCAGAAATTTTTGGATCCAGAGATAACATTTATTTAAGTGAATAACATTTTAGGGATCAATTAATCTTTGCATAATTAGAAAGTGCTGCTTCAGTAACATATTAAAAAATTTCAACCATGTAAAAAAAAAGGTATAAAGAAATGAATGTCAGTGAGTAAGCTAGAATGTTTCTTAATAAACTTTCACCAAATTGTCACATTTCATTCCATAATCTAAGTAGTATTAAAATAAACCTTTTTATGATTACTGTTTTGTTTTATTCATCTACCTGAATTACAAGGACACTGCTGTGTTTTCTCCTGTGCTTATATGTATTTCCATTTTAATATATTTCATTTGATATCATACTTAAAAGAGAAATGCCATATCAAAAAATCACAGACATTCTATTTCCCCCACTAGTTATTGTTAAAGACAAATATACATGGAATTATCTTTTTTTACCTATGCACTGAACATCAATAAATAGAATCATTCTCAGGCCATTAGGGAAAAAAAATGTTATGGGCTTCTAAAGAAAAAGTACAAGGAACTCCAGTCCCTTTCACAACTTATTTTCCAGTGTTTATTAGCAGAAGACCTGAAGTTTATAGCAAGTTCTCAAATGACTGATAGAGAAAATCTCTTTGAGATATGCCAGCTGAGTTCCCATTTAAATTGCACTTAACTGAGAAGTTGTATAAAGCACACAGATGTTTCTGTCCCCAGAGAGTACCACATTTCTTTATGTACTTTCAGGCTGTAACATCATAAAGAGTTTCTGAATAGTTTCCATAAAAATTATTAAAACATCAATGTAATATATGAATGTAAAAAATGACTTATAATCAATAATGGTTGCAAGGAAAATCAAACATTGGGAGAAAGATATCCTAGGAAGAAATGGAGAGATAGTAACAAGAGTTATTCTCTCCAAATGTTTTTTCACTCATTCTAGTTGGGAAGGAAGAGATTAAACAAATAAACAAATGTATTTCACAATTTTTGTTTTTGTTGGGTAACAACTAGCCTTACATCCAAATTGTTTTACTATACATGGGTTTTTGTTCTGTGTCATTATTATCACTTTCAAAATCCTGGCATATGCAGAAGATTAAAACAAAAAATATCATCTATATGCTTGACTAGATAGGAAAATAGATTATATATATATGCATGTAAGTACACATATGTTCATGCATAGTGTAGACATGTTGTGTGTGTTCAGTTAAAGCAAAGAGGAATTTATTCTATGCAACTGAAATGAAGTAATGGGTTTCACTAGAAACACAGAAATCTCACTCTCTAAAAGTTGGGAATTGTTGGAACTGGTTCTGGATTGTGCCACTAAACAGGTTTTGTTTGACCAAAATTAATTACATGAAATCAGTGTGCCTTTCATTGGACTTGCATCCTTTTGTTTGCCACTGTTGGCACCATTTCTTATGATGTTTTATTTTTTTAGACATTAAAACCACCTGTCTATTTCCTAAAGCTTTTTGATTTATAAGTTTTGTTTTAAGCCTTAGAAAATCAGAGGCAAATTATTTCTAAAAGTTTGCTGAAAATGACTTATTCAGGTATAAAATATTCCAATATTGTGAATGGAGACTATAGAGCTAGATATAACTTAGGACATTATGACCATATAACACCTACCCTATTATAGCAATGCATATCAATAGTAAGCCATATTTCATGGTGTAACTCACATTTATTTATTTGTTTAATTTACTTTTATTATATTATTCTCCATTACCATTTATCCCCTTTATACACCCCTGCAATTACCACACTGTTGTCCATGTCCATGAATTCTTTTTCCTTTTTGCTCTTTCCCTTCACCACCTAATCCACTCCCCCCCCCCAATTTACTTCCCACACAGAGCTGTCATCCTGCTATTTATGAGTCTGTCTTTATTTTGCTTGTTAGCTTAGTTTGTTCATTGGATTCCACATGTGAATGAGAGCATGTGGTATTTATCTTTCTCTGACTGACTTATTTTACTTAGCATAATGTTCTCCAGGTCATCATACTATTGCAAAGAGTAAAATTTTCTTCTTTTTGACAGCCGAGTAACATTCCATTGTGTAAATATCCCATAGTTATTTTATCCACTCATCTGATAATGGACATTTGGGCAGCTTAAAACCTAAATATGAAGGTGAGCTTAAAAACATATATTTCTTTAATTAGTAGTACATAAAATATATGGCATAGGATTACAACATTTTTTATTTTTATAAGTCGACTTGCTATATTTTACTTATTTTTATATTTTTCTTTATATTTTCTGTATTTTTCCTTATATGTTTATTTATATGGTTTAATTAGCTGTGATTGTGCAAGCACACACAGCTAATTATGTGTGTGTGTACACACATACACAAACACATAGTTTCACATGCTTAACATAAAAATTAAACATGCCACAATTATGTATAAATGCATTGGTTAATCTCTGATTTTTTTTTTTGTATAGTGGTCATCATTCTACAAAATTTTAAATAAATGTGAATTACACGTATTCTTGTGTGTGGTGTAAGAGGGTAGTCTAGTTTCATTTCTCTGCACATATCTCTCCAATTTTTCCACCAGCATTTATTGAATAAACTGTCTTTAGCCCATTGTATGTGCTTGCTTCCTCTGCCAAATATTAATTGACTATAGAGGTGTGGGTTTATTTCTGGGCTCTCTATTCTGTTCCATTGATCTATGTGTCTGTTTTTATGCCATTACCATGCTGTTTTGATTCCTATGGCCTTGCAGTATAGTTTGGTATCAGGTAGTGTGATTCCTCCAACTTTGTTCTTCTTTCTCAAGATTGCTGGTGGTTTTGTGGTTTCATGTAAAATTGTTGGAATATTTATTTTAGTTTTGTGAAATATACCACAGGTATCTTGATAGAATTTGTGCATAAGAACTGATTTTTTGTACCTTTGATGGTAGATGTTATCTTTGACTTATAAATTCTGATTTGAAAATCTGTTATTTCGTGTTAGCACCATTGAGATAACACAAATGAACAGATTTAATAAATAAAGGAGCATTTCTTTTATTCTTTTACTGGATAAACTTCTGTGAACAGTTGACATGTAGGTAATAATCTGAATATTCAAAAACAGACCATGGAAAGAATATAATGAAAGAGTCATGTGAAATTTTTGAGAAAATATTTTAAACAGATATAATTAAAAATCAAAGATCTAGTGCAGTGGTGTCTAACTTTTTGGTCTAAGATCTCCTTTACATTCTTAAGAATAATTGAAGATCTCAAAGAACTTAATTTTTGGAGCAGCTATATCTATTCCTATTTACTGCATTAGTAATTAAAGCTGGTCATTTATATACATATTATTATAACAATTTATTTAAAAGCAATAGTACACCCCATACATGCTAACTTAAATAACTTAATGATTATATTTTGCAAAATGAAAGAAGTATGGAAAAATTATGTGAAAATTCAAACATTTTTCATATTATTTCTAACATAATTTGTTCTTAAGAATAAATCTATAACTTCTTATAAAATGGGATGTATCTACCCTAAAGTTCAAATTTTACACATTAATAAAACATAATTTAAAATAAATGCTCACATTTCAGAAACACCAGATATATACTGCTATATATGTGAAGAAAAAATAAAAATATATTTTCTAGTGTATATTATTTTTCTTATTTCAAAAATCCTTTACATGGAGTCTAAATATATTTAACAACTACCAAAAATGATATTAGTTTTTAAAACATGAATCCCAAATCTATGAGGTATTATGCTGAAAAGTTAAGAAATTCACATTGAATTATGAATAAAGTGAAATATTCTTGATTGTTCATAACTATTAGATTCACAATAAGCACACAGTCCAGTAAGTTTCTTGAATCATTGTGCATGCATTTTAATCTAAGCTGGGTGTGTTAATGGCTTCAGCCAAATTATGAATGCTACATTACAGAATATAACAAAAACTGGACTAAAGATAAGTTAGCTTTATTAAACAGAAATGGCTTGTTATATGAAGTGTCTCTGAAGTTCTATTCTATGTATAATCTCTTGTATTTGCAGTGTCTGAACATTTTCATTTAGGTTTAAACCAAGTGAAACATACACTTTTCTACTTCACAGTCAGAATTACATTTTCTTTAAATGTTTTACTTGATGCCTAAGTTTCATTTGGAAATGTACATTTGAATTTTCATAAGATGCAGTTCTGACAATGTGATATAGAATACAATCAAGTTTGACTTAACTCTTAAATATCTATTATTGTGTTTGTGTTATACTTAGTACTATATTTCTGGTTGACATTTCCAAATACAGAAGAACATGTTATGTACCTTCCAAAAGTAAAGATAGATTTCTGAAGTTTTCTAGAGCAAAATGAACACACATACACACACACACACATACAAACACACACACACGCTGTTCACAAGTTTGCCGTGGGGAGCCAGTAGGTGGAGATATATCAGTTTCTTAGCTGTCTATAGTCACTGGTTTCAATGACTTTTCTTGCTTAGTTGCTTTAGAATGGGCATAGACATTTCAGTTGTATTTTTCAATCAGACAAAATTACCACCAGGCTTTAAATCTAGAATCTCCAGCTGTGGCTCATATCTCATTTTTACCATTGTGACTTTGTTTAACTTTAGAAAATAAACATTTCATCCTGTAACAAAGTAGGTGTTTTCACAAAGAACCATCTGTCAAAGGCCTCTGCCAGAAATCTGTTAAATATTCTCTTTTGTAATTGGATTTCAAGTTTCTTTTTACAGAAACAATGGTGCAGAATGAGGTGAATTTTATTTTTAAATATTTTTTTCATTCAGCACTTTTATCTGAGTGCTTCTATTCAAATTTGTATAATCTCCCCAAATTACAAAGCATGATAACCAATGGTCTTATACTATACCCACCTTTTCAATAGCAAGTCTCTGAAGAGAAGGCAGAGAGGCATATGGGAATCACCTTGTATGTTAGGGGTTTGTTAACAATCATCTATGTGTTATTCTCTAAACATTATCATCAATATAAGCCTATTACTGGGATTATTATAAAATGTACCTACCATTTCACCCAGTAAATCTACATCTAAAAGGCAATTATATTTTACCATGGTATTTGTTACACCATTCTTTGTGATAAAACTATTGAAATAACCCAATTGTATTTCAGTAAAGGTGCTATAGACAATGCAACTACACATTAATAAAAGGTTGTATTACATATAATAACAAAAAATTAAGCCTTAAAAAAGAGGGAGATGTCTAGTATGTGGCAAGCATTATACTGTACAGTTATTAATACTCTGTGTATAGATCATACAGTCAAGTGAGGGAGACAGAAATTAATTTTAATAATCACCTACCCACTTATGTAATTATACACTGTAAAATATGAAGGGTAAGAATAGGTAGCTATACATATAAAAACTGAGTTGCAATGTAGTATAGACAGCATTATCTTAAATAGAGCACTTGTAAGTGTTAATTACCAATGTGCACATAAAGTCTAGGAGAACAATTATATTGGGGGAACGAGATATGGGGGGATGATTAGATTTAAATGGTCTGAACTATTTTTTTATTTTGCCAATATACTTAAATTACAGAAAATATTCAATTGTAGAAAATATGCAATGGTATTTTGGTAATTATATTAAATAAGTTGATAAAACTTTTTTAAAATGTCAGCATTTCAACCTGTAGGAAAATAGATCAACTTATTTAAAAATCAGTATTTAAAACAAATATCTGCAAATTCAATAACACTCAGCTCACTGGAAATCAGAATGATCTAGTTGTTTTCCTCAACATGAAAAACTTCCATAAATAAAGAACACGGAGGAATCAGTGACTTGCCTGAGAACAAGAGATCTTTTTGCAGGAAAGCAGAAATGTTTTCTCTCTAGGCCAGGTGTCAATGCGGTAGAGCCTGCAGGACAAGTTCAGCCCAGGGCCTGTTTTTTTATGGGAACTTCAAACTAAGAAGGGATATTGCATTTTAAAAGTTGGAAGGAAGATCAAAAGAAAACCCCGTCATTTAGTTGACCTAATTTCTGGGCTGCTACATTCTGTCAGATGTTTCTTACCTTTACTTATTTATTTTTTCCTTCCATGAGTCAGGGGATCTAGAATGTGAAAAATTAATTCCCCTCTCTCAGCTGGTAGAATGCTGTAGTAAAGCCTTTTCCGGGAGGTTTTTGTCATGGAGAATACACTTCAGATAATTCACAAAGTTCACCTTTTCCCTTGCCGTGCCAGAGTATGAAGACATCTCTCTGGGCTCTTAATTATGAGAAGCCGGTAGGGCTCTTAGAGGTAAAACCTATGAAAGTGTGCCCCCTACCATGCCAAAACTGTCACTTCGGGGATTTTCCCTCCCAAGTTGACCACAACCAGCCTCCATCACTTCATCAGAATTGCCATTTAAGTCCTACCACTTTAGGACTCCTGTGACTTCTGATCAAAGGAAGCAGATCATGGCTGTGGCTCTTTGGATTCATCTGCCACTCTAGATTGCAAGATGAGGCCCTGTAAGTCAGCATAGCTCTCTAATGAGTCCAAAAATGTAATTGATTTGTGGTTTTTTTTCAGCTTTATTTTGTTTTAAGTGTGGTAATGCTCTTTACATATTAAAGCTGAAATAGGAAGTTTGTCATACTTACCATCACATTGGTGGAATGAATGTCCTGATGAAAAAAATTCAGAATACCAAGTAGAAATAGAATTTTAGGTGTGCACAAAAATGACAACTCCCCAAAACACTAACATGGTTTGCAACTGTCCTACAGGAACATACAAAATGTTCTCTATTCACTATTTACACTTTTTACAAATACCATATACTAAAATCCCTGAAAATGTACATTCTAGTAAGTAGTTGCTATAATGTGTACATTATTCATCATATTCTAATTAACAGTGTGACACTCTTTGGGCTATGTACTCTGCAGCAGCTACTTGTACCTTACATCATATTTTTAGCCACCAAATAAATACAGTTTGAGCTATTATAATGGTAATAACAACACACAGAAACAATACCATGTGATGACTAAAATAATAACAAAACAATATATCAATAAAAGAAACATTCAATAAGAGAAACATTATCAGTTGCTACAATAGGAATTGCAGAGATGATGAGTGGTATAGACCCAGAGAAAGGTTAAGGAGCTATTGAGGCTCAATAGAAAAGGTACAATTTAACAAAAAGTCATAAAGAACTGGATAGATGGAAAAGAAAGGTGATAGAACAATGGTCTCTTTCAGATTTTTTACAGCAAGAGAAATATGCCAACAGCTTTGGTACAAAGTACAGATAGGATACACCTACTTGTTAAAATCTCATGGTACTTATTTGTTGGTATACTTCAATTATCTTTTTAACACAAAGTTCAGCAGAGTGAATATAAAACAGTAGATGTGGGGAATGTTGAGAGAAATGTAACCCTTATTGTCTCTACAAAGATGCATTTCTGCCAACATTCCACATATCTACTGATTCTCATACATCCTGCTGACTTTTGTTAGAAAAAAATGTTATTTTTTTTCTATATGGATATGGCAGAAAGAAAAGAGCAGAGCTAAGAATGTGAATGATGGCACAATTGTAGACTCTGTAGCACATAAACATTATTTAAGAACATTAAACGTGTTCAGGGACAAAAATACATAGGTAACTAGAAATCTATGAACTGGATGTTCTTTTAATATTTGAAATTTCTTTACTATTAGATTAGATAAAAATCAGAATCAATACAGTGTTTTATGTTGTATGCATATTAACATAAAATTGTATGCCCATTAATTACTCTAGACAAGAAAGTTCTAGTTAACAGATTTTATAATGACTCTCTACTCGGTGAATAACTTCATTATCTAAATATATTTTTGGGATATCCCTTGTGGTTATAGTTACATGTGATGAAATTGCCTGGTTGCATTTGACTGACCAGAAAATATTATCTTAATGTAATCAACATAATTATTTAATACATTTAATAATCATTATATTTAATATAATAAAATCTTTATTTCCAAATATAATCCATTTGTATTTTCAAATTATTTATTTATTTTTAGAGGGCTGTGAAAGGAGGAAGAGAGGGAGAAAGACATGGATGTGTGAGAGATAGAGTTGCCTCTTGCACGCCCCCATCTGGGGACCTGGCCCACAACCCAGGCATGGGCCCTGGCTGGGAATCGAACCTGCGACCTTATAATTCACAGGCCAGTGTTCAATCCACTGAGCCACAGCAGACAGTTCCATTTATATACTTTTTTGTTCCTGTGATAATTCATCTATCAAACTTCTAGCTCCTTAGTATACAACTAACTCTCATTTTTTCTTTAATGTTTTCTAATTATGACAATAGCTTTTGATTCACACTTTCTTGAATGTTAAGATTACTAAATCAGAAGATACAATGAGACATTTTCAATTTAAAATAAATTATATTTTATAATTTAAATTGTAATTTATGATTATATTTTATAAATATCAGCCACTAGTACAGAAATATATGAAAATAAAATATGGGTTTATAGAATACAGAAAACTTTCAGAATTACATTCTTATGCTCTGCTTTACTTACAATTTTATGTTTTTGTATCTACATTTATTTATATGCTCCTCTTTAATATCTTATTTTGTATCAGTTTAAGTCTATACAAAGGTAACAGGTTAAAATACAAAGGTAGTAAAAATAACTATGATTACAATATTATCATAACACAAACGCATGTTAAAAGGTGTAAAATATTATATCAAAAACATAAAATGTGCTGGGGGGTGAGTAAAAATATTGAACTTGAAATAGGATCAAACTTAAGTTCTCATCAACTTAAAACAGACTGTTGTAGATGTCAGTTGTTATGGGTAAGCCTCACGGCGACCACAAAGCAACAACCTCGAGTATGTGCACAGAACGGGAAGTGAACACAATGTAGACATAACACTAGACAAAGGAACCAAACACACATATTTACAAAAGCCATCTAAATCCTTCAGTGGATGAATGGGTAAAGAAAATGTGCTATATATAAAAATGGAACATTATTATTCTACCATAGAAATAATAAAGCCTTGCAATTTGGAACAACAGGGATAGACTTTGTTGGAATTACATTAAATGAAATAAGTCAGAGCAGACAAATATCATATGAATGCTCTTATATGTGGACTCAAAAATGTCAAACTTATAGGCAGAGAACAGATTGGTAGTTGCAAGCTGTGGGAGATAAGGATGGCAGAAATGAGTGAACTGATTTTTGGACTTTTTAGCTTAAATAGATATAATAAAATAAAATATGAAGAAATTGGAAGCAGCAGTTGTAAAAATAGGAAGGCAAGATCTCGCCTATCCTTTATGCAACTCTCTGATAGTATCATTTTACACAACCGTAGTGTATTTGTCAAAATTAAGAAATTAACACTGGTACAATACTGTTTGCTAAGCAACAGGATTTATCCAAATTTTGCTAGATTTTTCAAATGTCTGCTTTTACTAAGCCAAGATTCAATCCCATATACTACATTGCATTTAGTCAGTTGGTCAATGCCCTGAACGTGTATCGATTTCTCAGTATTTATTTTCAGTAACCTTGCCACTTCTGAAAAGGTATTACTTGAGCCTTTTGTAGAATGTCCCTTGATTTGGATTTGTCTGGTGATTTCTTATTGTGAGAGTGGGGTTAGAGATTTTGGGGGACAGTACAAGGAAAGATGGAGTACCCTTTTCATTGTATTGTAGTTAGTAATGTCTGATATTAACAATACATACATATTGAAGTCTGACACTAATTTTGGAAATTTCTTTGCTATAATTTCTTCCAAGATTTCTTCCCATTAATGCTGTGTTCTCATACTAAGATCCCAGTTACATATATATTAATCTTTTTGTTTTTATTATTGTGTCAAGCTCTTGGAACGTTTGGAGGTTTTTTCTTTTTCTTTTTGTTTATTGTTTTTTCTATCTTTTTCTTTTTTTAAAGATTTTATTTTATTTCCTTTTAGAGAGAGGAGAAGGAAGTGAGAAAGAGAGGGAGAGAAACATCAATGTGTGGTTGCCTCTCATGTGCCCCCAACTGGGGACCTGGCTCATAACCCAGGCATATGCCCCAACTGGGAATCAAACTGGTGACCTTTTGGTTCACAGACCAGCACTCAATGCACTGGTCCACACCAGCCAGGGCCTTTGTTTTATCTTTTGAATTGTATTCAAAGTAATTTGTGTTGACATATCTTTAAGTTTGTTAATTTTTATTCAACAATTTGCATCTGCTGATAATTCCATAAATAATTTTTACTTATGTTAGTGTTTTTAAAATTATTTCCAGAGTGTTAGGTTTTTTTTTTTTTTTTAACACTTTTCACATTACTGTTGAAATTTCCACAGGTCTGTTGAAATTTCTCATCTGATACCACATTACTCATCTGATATTGCTTCCAAAGCCCTCTTGGATCCCCTATGGAAGAGTAACATTTAAGCTCACGTAACATTTTAAATACTCTTCTGTCAAAGTAATGATCATGTTGCAATGGATAACACTAGTTTAACATCTCTGAGTCATATTTTTTTTAACATTGCAATGTTTATTTCCCTTTCCAAATTAGGCATTTATTTTGAGAACAAAAGTTTACAATAATTCTGAGTCTTTTGAAATAGAAATTTTACCACTTCATCACACAAAGATTAAAATAATAATGAACTCAAATCAAATATCTGATTACTTTTGCAAAGATTGTGCTCTGAGCAGAATGCAGCTTCGGAGTGGACATATCAACAGTAAAAATCATATGAGCTACTAGTTAACATAATTATGACTTAATATATTCAATCTGTGAAGCATATTTTATAAATCTTAGCATAATTGTTGTGTTAGATGTATGAAATAACCTTTATCCCCATCTTCTTAATATAACATTTGAGTCTGTTTGGATATGAAAATGTACTTATGCCCTCGAAAGACGTCTGAGATACTTATTTCATGATGGTCTGCTAATTTCTGTGCAGGACTCTTTTTGATAATGATTAATAATTAGGGTCTCATCTACTGCTTCCTTTTCTAGAAGACCTTTATCAACGTTAGCACTTTTGACCCTTTAATTGTATAGATTAAGGCTAGAAATAGGTGGTTATTAATGTTCTGTTCTTTCATGCCAGGAGCTTGGAATAATGTTTGCTTTCTCAATAGCATTCAGTAAGTTTACATTTCCTTCAGTAAATGTGACTTTAAAGGTGGCTCCGTAGTGGGTATTTATTTGGTATTCATAAACCTTTCAGCTACACGTAGCGGTTACTTGGTGTTTGCTGAATTTTCCTTGATGCATCCATGTCATTCTAATTGTAGATTTTAACCGGGCTGCACAAACACATGCACTATTTATAAGCTTGTCTGCCTTTTCTTCTTTTTATACAACATTTTAAATGGTGGTTTTGCACTTGTTATTCAAGCCTACCAAGCAAAGACAGTGATGTGAAGCAACACTGACAATGCTGAGCTCTACTGTAGAACTGAAGGTGTCTTTACTATGCAGCATCCCACTTAGGCAGGTCACTTATTGTTCACTCACAGAAAGCGTGAAAAATAACACGGTTTGAGAAAAAAATTATTGACACATACACAGGAAGGAAAAGCATACTACTCAGGAAAAAGAGGTTTTGCACAATAATGTAGAATGTAAAAACTTGTAGCTGCCATTTAGCCATGTATGTGTGCTTGTGGTGCAGAAATAAATAATAGACATGTTTACACATGTATGCATGTAGCATAAATTTGCATTCATGAATACAAAATATACGCATAGTGGTTAAAATATATCAGCTTTATATTAACTTTTAACACATCATGCACATATATGTGCTACGAAGTCCACAATTTTTTCTAGTCACTTTGTGTGGAATAGCCACTGGAAGTTAAGCCCACATTTGTACCTTTTGTGGTTTTATCTGGGCACACTTCAAATAAAATGAAGGTAGGTTAGTGAGAACTTCCACAGAGATAAGAGAAAAATCTCTTATTTTTCACATGTGCACAACCAATGTGAACCTACATTTTAATGCCAACATGAACAGCAGTACCAGTGATCATGATGTAGTAATCAGAATTACGTGTCTATAAGGCAGTTTCTAGAAAACTAATGATTTGTAGGTAAAGGTACTTATGTGTGAATGTGCACATGCATGCATAAAAGACTAGACAGTCTTTTATAACACAATTTCATTTGCTCAAATATACTCTTTATTGACACAGTACTTTAAAAAGAATAAATGAATTATTTTATAGGTTACTATAAAAATGTCCACAGTAAAAATTATTTAATCTGTTAAGTAGCCTTTGTTTTGTAGTCTTCATGTGTTAGAATTTATTCTAGGTATATTCATTAGTTTTTACTTTGTGACCCTGTGAAATGAAATGGCGTTACCTTTTTCTTTAAGTTTCAGAAAACTGAACTATATTAAGTTTTGATTACTTGCTTGGGATTACATACATTAGTAGGATAATTAATGACAGGTGCTTTTTAATGCTTGCACAAATTTTGTTAATCTCTGGATTTTATAATATAAATTAATTGCTGAGTAGTATTAGTTTTCATATTGCTCAGGATTTTTTGACAAGTTATTTATATTGCTCAGAAATATTTTTGATGATGTTTTTGAAAAAACTTTGCTTAATGGACCTTGTTCCAGTATTCAGCAAGTACAACCTTGTTCAATCCCCGTGAATCCAGTGTAAACACAATGGAAAGTGTTTAGCAACTAGGTGCCAAGAAAACATTGAATAAAAATGTAGACCTTTTAATTTCATAAGATCATTAAATTGAATATAAAAATATATTTCAAAATATGATGAAATAAGAAATAAACATAACAAATAAAGCAGAATACATTTAATTTCTAATGGACTATCTTGACTGTTCTAGCCTCAAGTTGATTAATATTTCTGAGAAAATTATTATCCCTATCCCTGTAGGGATAACCTCTCTGTAAATTAATAGGGAGGTATTTCAAACACTTTTGTGAAAATTGGTAGTATAGGACAGGAAATATTTACATTAGAAGCTAAAAGCTTGTTAAGTTTCTAGGTATTTTAGTTGATATTTAGCGTAGGTTAAAAGGATAAATACCATAATCCAAATGAGTAGAAGCATACAGAAAATTTTTCTAATTCTAATGTTCAAAGAAGATACATTTGAAAAGACCTTAAATAAATTATAGAGAATATAAAAAAACATCTTTTTCTAACTGGAACAGTTTTGATAGTTAACCAAATTTTTTGTTACTCACCATAACAATTAAAATTTGTAAAACAAAATAAATTCCTATTATCTAGATGTTTACTAAAGCCACTCTAGATATTTATGTCACATTTGTACAAAATATTCCAAAATCTCTCTGAAGATATTAAATATAGTTATTCTAAATCTTGTTATCTCTATTGATTATTTCCTTGGCTAAGTTCTTTTTAATATTTTATTATTACTGACTTTCTTACTATTGGTTCTCATAAGTTTTAGTGAGTCTTATTGATAATAGTTACGTATGTGAATATTTTGACTACTCAAATGACTATTGAGTATGGAACTCAAAGGTGATTTGGCAGCTTATTCTTGGAGAGTCATGCATATTGTTATCTATTAACTTTGTTTTAATTTAATTGGTCCCACTATCTGTACTTTCTACTTTACAATACGGGTGAATCTCACTTCTTCCAGCTGTCCAACAAGATGAGTTGGGGGGAGTCATTGACTAATCAGTTGCTTAAAATTGTGTCTGCTTAGTGTTTGTCTCCAGATTCTGTGTAGAACCCTAGGTTTTCAATGGTTTTAAGAAAAGGAACTAGAATTTTTATCAGAAATCCCCTGAATAGTCTTCACTTTTTATTATATAGGGTAAAGTATACATAGTATGAGTTTAATATTTTCAATTTTCTTTCAGAAAGCAAAATATTAAAGAACACATTTGATTAAGTAGAACCTTTCTCGCAACTTTAATATGTGCAGTTTTTACTACTTACAAGTGACATCATAGTTCATTAACATCTAATGATGAGAAATGAGATGGAGTTAGCTATCACTCAGCTCATACCAACAATAATTCTTCTTTATCCACTGTACATGGGCAATTATATCTTGGGATTTTATTTGCTAATTTTGGAAGAAGTTTTTGTGTGTACAAGGCTCTACTTTCATAGCTTCTATAATATATGCAATTATAATATTATTATAATCACTCTTATGCCATCATTGTAGTTAAAGCAACATATGAAATACATGTCAGAAATGTTTCTCAAGATATTTTTTTCTACTTATCTTTTATCTTGCAGCTAAAAAAATCCTTGTTATTAACTTATTTTTCTCATTTCTGTTGATGGTTTCCTCAAAATGTTTTTTGAAAGTTGTAGCTAATAGATTAGCAGGCTGTAAGATAAGAAGCTAAATTAAACACAGGTGGCCATGCTTCCTTTTATAACACTATTACTAATACATTGCAAAAGTTTAGAACACCACTTAACCTAGAGATGAGTTTACCTACAATTAGTAAGATCTTTTTTAACATAAAATTCTTTGCTATGTAAAAACTGTCTTGTAACTTTACCTGAAAAAAATGTTTAAATTATGTTTCTCATCATAAAATACAACAAACATGTAGTCATGAGTTGTACTACTTTTCCACATTGCTCTAGAAAAAGACATGGCAGTTAGATAATTGGAAGTTATTCCTAAAAAAAGAATGTTACAGAAGCTAACAGTGGAGGCAATCTGATAATAATCCTGTGCTTTTTGAACTAAAAGCTCAATATTTTCTCACCCAGTGAACCCTAATGTAGAGAGAAGTACTAGTTTTGCCAAAGAGATAGGAAAGCTGTAACAACAATGAAATCAGTGTCACCCTGCTATAATTCCTGCTGTCACACTTATGTCAGAAGTGACAAACTTTGAAAAGGGTCTGTGCAAGTAACTATCTGTCACACATCTCTACACTCCAGACAATTCTAAAGCCAAAAAAAAAAAAAAAATAGAGGTTGTGGATTTGTTCGATAGTGGGTAAAAATGGTTTGGTACCTAGACATAACTATAAAACATAAGTGCTAATAGATACTTGTGAAGCATTTGAAGATTATGTGTAAAAAACTAAAAATGGAACTGCCTTTTGAGCTGGCAATTCCACTGCTGGGATTAGACCCTAAAACCCCTGAAACACCAATTCAAAAGAACCTATACATCCCTATGTTCATAGCAGCACAATTTACAATAGCCAAGTGCTGGAAGCAACCTAAGTGCCCATCAGTAATGAGCGGATCAAAAAATGGTGGTACATTTACACAATGGAATTCCATGGAGTAGAAAGAGTGAAGGAGCTCCCACTCTTCACAACAGCATGGATGGAACTGGAGAACATTAGGCTAAGTGAAATAAGCTAAGTGGTGAAAGACAAATACCATATGATCTCACCTGTAAGTGGAACCTAATCAGCAAAACAAACAGGCAAGCAAAATATAACCAGAGACATTGAATTAAGAACAAACTGACAGTGACCAGAGGGCGGGGGGAGAAGGATAATGGAGGAAATAAGGGGAAGGGTTGTCAAGGAACAAGTATAAAGGACCGATGGACAAAGCTAAAGAGGATAACATTGAGCATGGGAGGTGGGGGTGGATGGGGTGGGAGAGAGATGTGGGGGTAAATGGAGACAACTGTACTAAAACAATAGTTAAAAAAACTAGTTATTTGATATAAAGGTAAAGATAATATTTGAATCATTTAGGTCTTGGTGCAATCACAGTGGACATATTATTCTCCTATTAAGAAAGAGCCACTTTACACTAAAAAAAATTATATATATATATAACAATGATTTCAAGAACCTATAAAGTGATCTGAACCCTGAACTAGAATTCTGAAGTCAAGGCTCCATTTTCAATTCCTTTACTTATTATAAAATGTGTGGTAATAGGCAAGGCACCATTCCCTTGGAACATGTTTATCCCCTGAACAATGCCTATCTTGCAAACTAAGGAAATGAAATATACTTATGGATATTAAATAGCATTGGAATTATGTCATGTATTTTAAATTCAAATCTGAATATGCTTATTTCACTTGTTTAGTAGTAGTGAGTTTTTAACTCACACTATGTTTTGGATTAACTTAGGAAAAACTCATTTCCTAGCTTATTTAAATGTTTGACTTTTTCCTCTAAACTATTTTAATAAAATAATATATATTATTCAAATGAAAAAAATAAAATGAACATAGACTCTCTTCTAACTCAAAAACATCTGAAAGAAGGAGCTGACAACAACAAAGTACAATTTTTCCTAGGCTTGCAAGAAGATGAATGGACATCAGGGGTGAGGACACACTGATCTTTGGAGCTTGACATTTGAAGTAATACAAATCTTTTTCTCCTCTTAATTAGTCTAGTCATCTACAATCATATAGAGTTCAGTATTATAAGGTTATATCTTCTCTAAGTTCCACCTCTACATTGACAAATGGATTTTAGAGAGTGTTATGAATAATTTTTCTAGAAACTTTCTTATTAGAGAACTACTTTATGCTTTGGACACATCACAATAATACTAATTTGAAAATGACATTTATAGTCTTTGAACGACCAGTGAAATCTTTTATAATTGCATTTTCTGCACTGTTTTGTATTAAAATCTGGAAATATTTATTTGATTTGCTTGCTTGATTTGATTTATTTGATATTAGCCAGGTAAAATACTTTTAAATAAAATTATATTTTTTCTTATATGTGTAGATACATGCATGGTAACATGAGGTCTGTGCAGAAGATATCCAGCTATTTAATATGAAAGACAGAGACATTTATTGAAGAAGATAAAAGAAACATTGTACATAGGGTTGGATGACACCTCAGTCCCCTTCAAAGTAGGCACTTTGGGACCTCACACAGTCCTCTAAATTGCCATCAGCTGCCCCATTATATTTTCCTGAATCTCATCAATGGTCTGAAATCTTTTCCCTCTCAAAGGTGATTTTAGTTTTGGGCAAAGCCAGACATTTCAGGATGCCAAATATTGGCTGTAGGGAGGCTGAGTTACCTGGGTGATTTGATGTTTTGCCAAAAAACCATGCGGATGTGATGCATGAGTTGGTGCATTGTCGTGATAAATCTGTCAATCACCAGTTGCCCATAGCTGTGACCTTCTAATAGTTTCCATGGTGAAATGTTCAAGCTTAATGAAAACTTTGATTCAGATCCATGGCTCTACTCTCTGTCATTTTGAATGTGATGGTGACACTATATATATGCTTAGTCAACAGCCTCTAATGCTCCCACTGACTAGTACAGTGAAGTCATCATTGTTCATGCATGCACATTCCAGTGCAATCTCCTTGGCTGCTAGGTTACATAGATATCATGCAAACCATTCTTGTTATATTAACCATGATTTGGCACTTTTTCTGGACAGACCTTATATACTATTGAGAATAATTAAGACCTCTCTATATCTGTCCTATGGTTGATTTTTTTAAACCATTGTAATACAACAGATAAATTAAATATTCTTTTAAATAATATAGGTAAATACATTAAAATAACATAAATTTTTATAGCAAAAATTAAATGCGTATTTTACAGAATGTTTTAAGGAAAAATGTTCAGGTTTGATAAGAATGACAGTGATTTAATTTTTTTCCTTTTCATTTAGAAAGTCAGTGATAGCATCAAGGATAATTATTTAAAAGATAAAAACTATATTCTCAGCTAATTCCTTCTCTGGTAAAAAATGTGGCCAAATTCTATGCCAGCCAGTAAGCCTATATAGGAAGTCAAGAAATCATACTGGGGAGGAGAAGTTTCTGTGTTTGTATATGTCAGAAATCTCTAACATATTTCCACTTCCAGAAAAAAAATAGAAAACTTCCACCATAATAAGAATCTTTGGTAAATGTATTATCATCACTTGGACTGAGAAGAAAGAAGGCACAAAGTGTGTGGGAATGGCTGAGATGACTGATCTCATGAAGTCCATGTGAAATACATCTTCAAAAACTGACTGCTTCACATTTGAAGAAAAGTACTGTGTCTCTTGCTGACAGTGGACTTTAAAAACTCCACAGAAAACCCAGTATATCGGTCCCCATGAAATGGCTTAGAGGCTAAGGATCGTAGGAGGGGCAAATGAAATAAATAGTTACAAAGTAGGAAGGCCTTCAGCTGACGAGCCTGAAAAGCTCCCCTTTTCTGCATCTGTTGAAACCTCCTACTAGTTGAGGAAAATTGATTCAGTCTAACACAGATGATGGAGGAGGACTATTCAAAGCTACGTAAAAATAGGCTTGCGCCAAATACTAAAAGGGTCAATAGAACAATCCTAAAGATGATAAAATATCACCGGAAACAAATTTCAAAACAACAAAAAAAAAGATGGCACAATTCAGTGTTTGGATGAACTTTCCTGTGTCTAGTCTGCTAAACAATTCAAGACTTAGACTAAAAGAACACAGATGAAAATATTCAAGTCACTAAAATTTTATTTAACTATCCAAAACACTCTTGATAATATATGCAAAGTGATAGCATAGATATTTCTAGAAAAAAGCAAGGCCTTAGATTCATGTTAAATCTATGTGACGGTAAGAGTGAGGTGTCTGCTCATACGGCTAATGTGATAACACATGGCATTAACAGAGGTATGAATTCCATTAAAAGGAGTTAACTCTTCTGCTTCACTTTACTTACAAACACCTTCTGTATAATTATAATCCCTTTTTTCTTGCTATTGACAAGAAATAAATAGATCTTTTAGAGGAAAACTGGGAGAAGCAAATATTTTGAAATTTAAAAACAAGGAGATTTGAAAGATTTGTGAGATCTTTTGAGTTCTTTATCTACTTTCTGAAATTGGGATTTTAAACTATGTCTGTGTAGTCACAGAAGCTTAAGTAATGATCTATAGTTGTAATCCAAAGATGTTACTATTTTGGCTGAGTATCAGAATGGACTTTCTAATGAATTTCATGTCAACGATCAGCTTGATTGCTAAGAGGTAGTCTCTTGCTATCAGATGTATTTAGTCAAAGAACAAACACCTAATCTTTGATGATTCTTCAAGCTTTTATTTTTAAAAAAGGTAAAAAAATTAATATTATCCAACAAATAAGAGGATACCTCTCTAAACTGAATATACATATATGTGTATATATATTAGTAAATGTTTATTAAATTATAACATTTATACATTAAACCATCCAAATGAAGTGTTAAGATTAGTACCTTAAAATTGGAAGATTATGCTATTGTAAGAAAAATTCCAAATTTTTAGAAGTGTTAGAAAAATTGGGCATTAACATTTCCAATTTCAAGGGAAAGTAACAATTTTCCACTTGACCACTCCTATGATTATACTTGTTATGGAGAAACCTATTCATATGTCTATTTTTAATTTAGTATAAGTACCCTTCTAATTATTCCAACAAATATAAATCATGGTAGACAGATTTAAAGTGTCAGGATAAAGAACCAGTTAACTTGAATTTTGATCAGTATAAATTCTAAAACCTGAACAACAGAGATCAAAGCACATTGAAGATAAATAAACAGCTTCATATCTGTGGGAGAACAGAAAAAGTATATTAATATATCTGTAATAGGAGTCCCAGAAGCATAGAGAGGAAGGGCAGAGAAGTGGAAGACATAATTACCAAAATAACAAACATGGATTTTTTCTCCTTTTAAAAACCTTTTAAAATTAAAATTATTGGGGTGACATGGGTTAAAAAGATTATGTAAGTTTCAATGTATAGTTTTTTAATACACCGTCTGTATTTTTCATTTTGTGCCAAAAAAATTTAAACAAAAAATCTGAAGATGTAAGAAGCTAACTGAATCTGTAGCGGAGTGGACATGTTACTGAACACAGGTGGGGGGGGTGGCCATTATATTATTACTGAAAGGACCCCATACTGGGCTCGATTGTCCTTGTCTGCCACCAGATAAGAAAGACTTCTCTCAATGCCAGAGATTTGTGAAAAGGAAAAGAAATGTTTATTTAATGCTATACAGACTTAAAGTAGTTACCTAACATCTTTATTAAAATATCAAAGTCCTTTTTGGATACCCACAGATGCCCACAGTGCTTCCTTATCCCCCTGCCCTAATTCTGGGTACCATAGCTCAGGAAAAGAAGCAAACATCCATGTTTCAGGCTCCTCATACCATCAGCTATGTTGGTGTCCACGCAGGATCTCCAATTAATCCAAAGCCGTGTGGCACCTTTTCATGGTCTACTGGCAAGAGTTCTTTTACCCTTCTTCCAGGCAAAGTCTCTCCTGCTTCCCAAGCTATGCGGTCAAAGGGAGCACCCCAAAGCTGCGTGGTCCTCTTCTACCAAAGCTGCAGGGGTCCCCACTCTGGCCAAAACTGCATGGTTCTTCTCGGCAAAGCTGCAGGGAGTGGGGTGGTTCTCCAGTCTGCCAAAGCTGAGTGGTGGTTCTCTGCTAAAGCTGCATGGTGATTCCTTTTTCACCTAAGCTGCAGTGGTCCCCTCTCTGGCAAAGCTGCATGGCTCTCCCCCTGCACTGCCACGGCTTCATGGTCCTCTCCCCTACCAAAGCTGCGCGTGGCTCACCTCTCAAAGGCTGCCAAGTCTTGATTTAAATCCCTGAGCCAGTCTTCCTCTGCAGCCCCATTTCTGACTTGTCCCACAATCGGCTATACTTGTCAGCACTCCCATATCCTTCCAGCTTTATTGGGTTGCCAATGTGAGTCTGAGCAGGTGTGGCCCCCATGGCATGGAGCCAATCTTGTCCTAGCTCTCACACAGATGCTGTAACCCGGGGACCAACCGACCTCCCAGTTACATCTTGGGTGGAAGTCACTTCCATTCCCCTGGCTCAAAGCATGGCCACAGCTATTTAACATATCTATGAAACGAATTAAAGGTTATAGATATGTTAAATGACCATGCCAGAGGTTAGAGCTGCAAAGCTGTTGCTGTAAGAAACAGCTCTCAATGGCCCTGCTCCATTTGTCCCTTCCCCCAACTCACACCTGTTGAGGGGGGAAAGAGGTGAGGGCATCGTATATGTCTTTCTATTATTTCCTACACACCTTGAGTTCTGGACCCCATTCCATATCCCTTTTTGGGTCCCCCTCTTGGCTGTACCATGTATCAGACACACACACAAGGATTCACTCTAAACACATGATTGTCAAATTATTAAAAGACAAACATATATATTTGAAGAAAATGTCATTGTGTTCAAAGAAGCAGCTATACAATTTATAGCTGAATTCTCATCTTAAACAAATAAATATGGAAGACAGTAGAATGACATTTTATGTTGTAGGAAGTATATCATTCAAGAGTTCTATATTACTCAAAGATTTTTACAAATATACATAAAATAAATACATCCCTAAAATTAAAAATAAAAAACACTGAGAGAATTTGTTGCTAGAAAAACAGTTGTACAATAAACAACAACAGAAAAAAATCCTTTAGACTAAAAGGAAATGTCACCAGACAAACTCAAATCCATTAAGAAAACAAAACAAACAAACAAAAAAGAGCAAAGGAAATGCTAATATATTGAAAGCCACAGAAGACTTCATGAAACATTTTCAATTTTCTTTAGTTAATTTTTAAAACTAAGATTATATAATAAATAACTATAGCTCTGTTTTGTGTTCATAACACAACAAAATAAGGTATATTATTCCTTGATAAACCACTAAAATACTCAAAATATAGAGAAAATATGAACAGAAAAATTAAAAATGGTTCACTAGTAATATTTATTTAACATAGTTAACATAGTAAAGTATCAAACTGACCTTGGGTATACTTAGTCTTACAAAAATGCTTGTTGCCAGAACTCACTTAAGAATAAATAGCTCTGGCTAGTGTAGCTTAGTGGATTGAGCACGGGCCTGTGAACCGAAGGTTTGCTGATTGGATTCCTAGTCAGGGCACATATCCGGGTTGTGGGCCAGGTCCCCAGTAGGGGATGCATGAGACACAACCACACATTAATGTTTCTCTCCATCTCTATAAAAATATATAAATAAATTAAATAAAATAAAAAGAAAAAAAGAAGAAATAAACCCCAAACTTACAGTGAGTAAAGAAATTGATTTAGTATTACAAAACTTTCCATAAATAGAAACTCAGAACCTGAATCTTTTACTCATAAATTTAATAAAATACTTAAAGAAGAAATTTTACTAATCATACACAATATATTTTATAATGACAATATGAATACAAACATTTACCAATGCAATTTCAAGGTATTATTTTACCAAAGTCAGAGGAAGATATACCAAGGGAAAAAAACTATAGATAATTATCTCTAATGAGCATATACTCAAAAGTTCTTAACAAAAGCAGTAAAAATCCAGCAATATAAAAAGTATTATGAACTATATTTCTGGACTTTTTATTCTATTTCATTGATCATTGTGTCTTTTCATATACCAGTGCTACAGTATCTTGATTACTGTACTATTATATTAAATTTTGACATTGGGTGCATAAGTTCTTCACCTATTTTCTTAATTTTTTATGCTTGCTATGGGTATTCTAATTCCTTCACATTTTCATATAAATTTTAGGATGTTTGTAAATTTCTGTAATTCTTAAGCATTTTAAATATTGACAGAAATTGACTTTAATTTGACTTCAACTTGGGATATATTGCCATTTTAGTGATATTGAGTTTCCCAAATCATGAAATTGCAGTGACTATTCACTTGTTTAGATGTTCTCCAATTTCTCTCCCCCTCACTGTAATGCTTTATAGTTTCCAGTATGCCGGTCTTACATTTCTTTTGTTAAATTTATTGCAGAAGCTTTTTTCCCTTTTTGATGCTATTTAAAAGTGTTTCATTAATTTATTTCTGACTGGCTCACTACTAATACATAAATTGAAATTTGTTTTTATATGTTGATCTTATATCCTGCCAATTTGCTGAACTCACCAATTTTCTTCCAGGATTCTTCTAGATCCTTTGGTTTTTCTACATAGATGAACATGATGTCTGCCAATGAAAGAGGATTGCCCTGTACTTTGCTGAGAATGATGTATAAATACATTTGGTACATGGTTTTATCTTGTCCTTATATTTGCTAAGCACAAAATCTCATTGAAGTCAATGATAGATCTGTTCCAAGATTTGAACCATCACAATATGAAAACAAGACTTCTTTCAGGATTCCAGACATATACCATATGGATGTGTCTAGTATTAATTTTAACTTGAACAAGCGAAAGTACTGCTTCCATTTATTTTGGAAAAATAAGTAATTTAATATATTTTTGTATTTTTGTCTACTGCATATTACCCATATCTGCTTAAAAAATAACAGCATATGGCATCCAAAGCTAATTTAGAGCAAAGGCCATGAGGAGAAAACAGTAATATACTAAAAAGTGCCTCATTAGTTGTTTGCTATTTATGGATTTATTTCAGGAATATAATATCCAGAAGCAAAGGAGTTTAGTGAATATTAACATAACTGCGACAAAAATAACTTTCCGTGTATTTTATTAAACACATAGTTTTTTTCCAAATGCTTTGTTTACTTTAGGAATGCTTCAAAATGTATGTAATATGTATTAGCAAGAGCAAACTTTGAGGATGAAAATCTTTTACATAGTGAGATGAGATGCATTATATACATATATAAAAATTACAAAGCTGTTCTCTCACTTAAAATTTAAATTTAATGACCTTTAATGCATCAAACTACTACTCTATTTATCTTGTCAATTTTAAGAGAAAATGTCTTAAAGTGTTTTCTCTACCTACTGACTTCCTATATCTATTATTAGTCTAGTTTTTACCTCTTCAATAAGTATTAAAACACACCACATTATTGAAAATGTTCTTGTCAAATTTTCCAAGGATTTTTTCCCCATATCTAATGGTCAATTCTATGCTATTGTGTAATGACTTGATTTCTAAAAGATTTTTACACTTTTCAACATGCTCTCCATGATACGGTTTTTCATTTGATTTCTAGAATAAACCACTATTCTGATTTTTCTCTGGTATCCCTGGACACCTCTAAGTTGCTGTGGTGAGGTCCTCCCCCTCTTACAGATCCCTCCATGCTTGTGTAGCCCAGGGAGTAACCCCTGGCTCTCTTCCTGAGTTGCACTCTCTCACTAGTGATAGCTTTTGTTCTTGGGTTTCAAATGCTACACAAACTGATAATACCTAAATTCATATATCAGCTTTTATTTTGCCCCTGAGTTCCAGACTTAATATGTTACATCTCTGTACTTGAATCCTCCACTTCGATGATATATAAAAAGAAACTTCTTCCATCCCAAACTTGTACATATTTCTTGACACTGTAATCCTAGAATCATCCTCCATTCTTCACTTTTTTTATCACTTATATACTATGCAACAAGTCCCTTTCTGATCTATTTTAAAAATATATTTCTAGAAACATATATCCATTTACTTCTCAACACTATCACTCTTACCTTCCAGTACTAGACTTCCTTATCTATAGCCCAGAGTAACATAATGCCTTTCTGAACTGTCTCTCTATTTGCATTCTGTTCTTCTGTTGTCTGTCATCCCTTCAGCAATGCAAGATAAGAGGAGAAAAAAGAAATAAATAATTTCCCCAGCTCTTCTTCCTATGGTAACATTTGTTCTTGGTTGCTGAATTCATTTTATTCCCCAACTTTCAGAAAACTATAGGAGACAGATTAGTCAGGAATTGCATTCCAGTTATATCTTCCACTTTTGAAATTGTAAGTTTTTTTAAACTCACAAACAATGCTTCTATTTTTAAAATGAGAAATGGTTATTATTTATTCATATCATCTAATTTGCAGTTTCTTAATTATTCTTTCAAAGATCTTCCTTGTCAATCTTACCTTACTCCTATCTGCTTTATTGGTATATTACTTCCAGCTATACATTTATAGCAAGTAAAAAATCATAATGCTTACCTTTATGGATATTAAGTTGCACATATTATTTATCATACACCTATATAATCATATAACTATTATTTTTAAAAGATTTTATTTATTTATTTTTGGAGAGAGAGGAAGGGAGGAAGAAAGAGAGGGAGAGAAACCTCAATGTGTGGTTGCTTCTCACCCACCCCCCACTGGGGACCTGACCTGCAACCCAGGCATGTGTCCTGACTGAGAATCAAACCAGCAACCCTTTGGTTCACAGGCTGGTGCTCAATCCACTGAGCCACACAAGCCAGGGCATATAGCATTTATTTTTAAGCTATTTTATAAAAGACCTTGCACCAAATATTATGGGTTAAGTTTCTCTGCTTTATAATCATATTGACTATTTGAAATTAATGCAGTGAAGCAAAAAAAACTATTCATTGATATCAAAATTGATGAGGTTGAGAGATATGAAAGAGAATTACCACACTTTCCTTAAGATGTTCCCATAAATCCAAGTAACTGGTACTAGGTCACATATTCAGTGGTAGGTAGATCAGCAAATCTTGATGTGCTTGTCTTTGTCAATTATCTGTACTCTGACATTAAAAAACATTCATTGAACACCTAAAACACATCATTTCATAAAGGTTAGTTCAGTGAAAATTAATGTCATATTCAACTATATTATTTCAATGAAACAGTTTCATGAATTATTTTGAGTGAATTAAAGAACATGAACAAAGGCAAAAATCATTCTCCTTTATCATGTTTTCATCACTTTTATTTTTATAGACTGCTACTTCAGGTGGTTTGTTATGATTTAATTACTAAATATAGTACAGTCTAAAAGGCCAATGACAAATTTAATCATGGAAGGGCTACTTTTAATTAGTAACTTTTTAATATTTATTGAACACTGAAATAATCCCAGGTATATTTCTGGTAGCAAACATAGCTAGCATCTTAGAATCTAAGAATGTCAGAGTCGGAAGTTAACTGAATTAATCAGGACTCATTTAGTTGTAAGTGTTAGAAACCCTATTCAACATGGCTCAAGAAAGAATAATTAAGACAATACACACAATTTATATGAAGAGCATGGAGTAACTCAGATAGTTAAGGTCAGTGCTTCAGGAAACAGGGCTGTCCTGAGTTTCTCATGGCCCGGACCCAAAGCATTCTTCATCTCTTTTCTGTTTTAATTCTCAAAGTTTGTAATTTTACCTGTGTTTTTCAGTATAGTGTGTGTGTGTGTGGGTGTGTGTATGGGTGTGTGTAGTTTTTGAGTTATTAAACCCTCTCTTCCTCAGAGAGGAAGAAGAATATTTTCTCTGGGATCTCAGCAAGGAAAATTCCATAAATGAATTCCAGTTGACATGGTTCAAGGTACCAGCAGTTGGCTGATCAATCATTTTGTCCAAGGCCTTGGGAACTATGGTTTCCCCAGCATTGGTAACATTACCAACCTCAACTGGTTAGGAGAGTAAGTTCTATTAGTGGCAACTGGAGAGTAGAGATGATGGCAGAAAAAGATAACAGTCATAGATTACCACTTGGTTACCCAACACACATAACCACAAATGTAAACATATTTCACATATACTCATATACGTAAAAATATATACTATATATTTTTAAAGAATGCCCCCCAACTTTAATGCGATTCTCCAATATATGAATGTAATCATGAAGGAATCCCAAAGAAAGGCCCTCCACAATAACATCTAACAGCTGCATTGAAAACCAATCAACAATACACCTGACCTATGTGAATTACTCCCAATTATATCTAGCGATGGCCTATCATTATACTGTAACCTATGCCAAAAACATACATATAAACCACAGAAACTGTAAGGATACTAAAATCTCCTATTTAGATAAAAGAAGAAATTCCACATTGCAGTCCTTGTAGAACAAAGCAAATAGCACAACTTGTTCAATGGTATTTTGTGAGCGTTATTTCTTTGTTGAGTGGCTCCCTTGGTTAGGATTTATGACTGAGGAGATTCCCTATCTCCAGTGTCCTCAGTGGACAGATCAGAGTGGGGCATTAGGGGTCATTTCCGTAATAGGTACTGTATAGTTTTAGCAGTTAAAATTACTTTTGTCATGTTTATGACAGTCTAAAATTTGCTCTAGTAATAGAGCAATCATAAAACTTCTTTTCATAGTTCTTTTATGGTTTCTATGGCAATGCAACATCATGAATACAGTTATCTGTTGATTTATTTGGACCTAAATCCTGCTTTGGGCTTTCTAGTTCAGAAGACAGTTGAGGTCTCTGCAATCCCTAGACCTCAGCTACAGGGTTCTGTGTTAACCTCAGCCATGAAGCAAAGTCCAATCGTTAGCTAACTTGGTTAATTGGGAGAGCCCCTTTTGCCTTTCCCAAGACTACATTTTCATGGACATGATTTCCAGGAAGGAATGTTTGTGGGGATTTTGTTTTTTTTTTTTGGTCGGGGTGTTAAGAAGGGGAGTTCTTGATTTTCTAGGATATTGGTTTGAAGAGCTAGGAGAATTCGTGTTTACCCCATTGCTCTGGATGCTCCTGAATGCTGATCTGATCTAGGGAGTCTCCCACCTCCTGTCATTTCTCACACTACCTAATTGTATGATGGGTACTGAATTTAGTTTTTCTAAACTGAAAGATGCATCACTCCCTTATTCCTGCATTCATAAATAACTGGTCACAGTAGAAAAAAGAATTTTAGCAAAACAAATTACATGGATAGTTCTTTTTGTCTTCCTTTCTGACTTCAGGTAGGCCAGTAAGGAAAGAATCCCCTTAGCTGGAAAATCTTATAGAAGGTAAAAGATGCAGCCCAGCATTCCAGTACCCAGAGCTTTGCCATCAGATGCAAATAGCAAAGCTCTCCAACAGTGTTCTCGGAATAGGGGCACATATACTGAATTGTTCATTTCTTCAGTTTTTAGGAAACTCTGGGCCAGGCTCTGGCCTTCTTTATATCAAATGTTTATTTAGTGACATAAGCAAATATAATTTTCTAGGCATGTGGTGAAATAAAAAATACATATATTTGTAAGTATTACCTTAAAGCTACAATAAGTTGAAGATATTTTTAAATTCAAAATTCATGTAACAACCATTTAACCAATTCCATTGCCACAACATAACAAGCAAGGTTGTCCTCCTAGACCAGGATGGAGAAATCCTCATTATCTACCATTATCCCCTAAGTTTGGTCAATTTCACATTTAAGTCTTTAATAATAATATCCCATATCAAATGCCAATTTTTGTAATTGCTCAAGTTGCAGTGATTATGGTCAACAGAAACTGAGGTTAGCTCATAACAATAGTATGTATTGAAAATATATGGGGTAATTCTTTTAATAGAGGGAAGACATGCAGAAATTACAGTGAGTGTAAAGCATGAAGTCTGGGACTTGGGAGTAGATCACCAGGCAGTCTGGAACCTGTCTCATTTAAGGAAAACAAATAAGGACAGGATATGAAAAAGAAGAATTAGTGAAAACAAGCAAGCAAAATATAACCAGAGACATTGAAATTAAAACAATCTGACAGTAACCAGAGGGGAGGTGGGAGGGGATAATGGGGGGAAGTGAGGGAGGGTTTTCAGGAACAATTAGGAAGGACACATGGAGAAAACCAAAGTGGTAGCGGAAGCCAGGGAGGGAGGTTTGGATGGCTTGGTGGGGGAGATTGGGTGGGATTTAAATGCAGACAACTGTACTTGAACAACAATAAAATAATTTAAAAGATAATAAAGTTAAAAAGAGGCAGTTTGTGGTAAACTTAGTTATATTAAGTAAAAATCGAAGGCTTTCCTATGTGAAAGAAAGCTCAATTTTTCATACTCTGTCCCAGGTGTCCACGGTGCTCCCTCTATGTCCCAAGCAAGCATTGAATTGTGGCTTGTTAGAGGTAAGACAATAACAATAAAACTGAGGATTTTGAAACTTTTTTTATTTCAACACTGACTTAAAATTGAAAATAGAGCTGTGAATAAAGTTACAACTGGGTAGTGGCAAAGGATAATAATAAATGATCATAAATCTTCTGATTCCCAGGTCTCTAATCTTTATACTATTTCATAAAGAGTCATTTTGCTAATGTGTCATTTAGCTGTAATTGGAAACCTGAGCATGTAAACTTGGCATTATGAGAAGTTATCACTTTTAATCTGATTTTTTTGTTTATTTTCTTCTGAGGAATTTTATGACAGAAATTTAACTTACCTTCTCCAAAATTCTTTGCGAAATAAACAGCACTTCAGGTAGCACAGCAAGTGTGAGCTAACGCAGAGGCTCTGTGTGTGCTACTGTGCACATACTTCTGTAATAGAAGCTCCTGAAGATTACACGCATAAGACCTAAAAAGGTTTGTCTCTCCAAACTCTGCACATAATAGAGAGAAAATTCTGTCTTCACAGCTACCTGAAAGCTAGAAGTTTCTTAAATGTCCTGGACTAAAAGCCACAAAATGATTTAAGCATTGAGAGGTAATTCTGAAGTGAGTGAGTGCTTTGTTGCAGCAGCAAGTGACAAAGACCGCAAAGGCTTTTAAACAGACAAAATGGGTGAAGAAGCATTATCCTCCCTTACTAAAAAATCCTTGCCAACCACAGTTCAAACAGACTCTTATCGGTGAACCAGCTGAGGGAGCTGTTATAATCTTATCTTAATGTGACAAGAGTGTTGATAAACACTTCAAAGGTCTGATAGAGATTAACGAATAAATAAAGCACTACTTGACTGAACTGTAGCTCTTCAATAGGAAAATAGATACAGTTCCACCAAAAAAAACCCTATCATTTGAAAAACAGACTAATGGAAGTCCTCTTATTTTAAAAATAGAAAAATGGACATTTAAGAAAATGTTTGCATTATTTTGGAAAGATAATAACGCAAGTGCCTTCCCAAAGTTGGTGGGGAAAACATCAAAATACGTTTACAACACCTATATTGTGAACACCCAGGTATTCCAATTATATTACTGAAACTTGGCACTGTCGTGAAGATCTGCACACAATAAAAGAAGACAATGCCATTTTTGGTGTATGGAATCAGTATTAATCTGTGGAAAACACTGATATGTGTGTCTACATAACACATTTTAAAGCATCATTAATATCAAAATTCTCCCCAAATTGCTAAAACTTCAGTGACATAATAAAATCATGCTGAAAATGCACAATCAATAGATTGTGTGCGAAAGTACATTTTTGGTAACATTGTTTCCAACAATGATTTAAAATTGTTAACCTTGTTAATCTGTGCTGAGTCAGAAGAGCTAAGTAGTCAACATGAGCTGTTAGCAGTCATTAGATTTTTATCTCCTATTTTCCATGTGACTTTTAAATATGGAGCTACAACATGTGGATAATGGGTGTTTCTGATATAAAGTTCTTGAATTACCCACAGTTGTCATCTGCTTAATGGTTTTTTTTTTGTGAAGTTTGTTTTCAGAATCATCAAATTTCCTCAATTGTTGGGAAAGAGCAGTATCCACCAATAAACATAATGGTCATAAGGACTCAAATCCTTAGCACAGCAAAGGCATGCCAATATATGCAGAGCAGAAATCCACAAAAGTCACCCGGACTGTGCGTAGATGACAGTGTAGATGGGCATACTAGGGCGCACTTGTAGAAGCCTCTAGTTCTTGATACTCCTTATTTTTAAAAAGTCTTATTTACTTCCCATATATATATATATATATGTATATAGATATATCTGTTATCTGATATGTGTGTGTGTGTATCAGATAACAATTTATAGTTTTCATGTAAGATGTCCTGGAATAATAACAACCCTGGACCCTAATGTGCTACCTATATCATAGTTTGCCTATAAGACAGCTCCAATCACTTGTTGCACTATTTAATTATTAAGGGGACTTCTTCAGTCCAAAAGTACTCTGGTTAGGACAAATATATTTTAAAAAATTATCTCATTCTGATGTAATTGAACTTTTCAAAATATACCACTGCCGTGATTAGAGTTATTTGCCTGACACTGTGGTTTATCTCGTATGAAATACCTTCCCTGGGCCATTACATCAAATTTATTCAATTTCTTTAAATTGTACTTGGGCAAAGGCTGTATATATTCTATGGTATTAATGTTCAATTTGGTTTACTGTGATAGGTCCTGTATACATTGGAAATTTTTTAGAGAGCATGTAAAACTGTGGTACATCTACACAATGGAATACTATACAGCAGAAAGAAAGAAGGAACTCCTACCCTTTGCAACAGCATGGATGGAACTGCAGAATATTATACTAAGTGAAATAAGCCAGGCAGTGAAAGACAAATACCATATGGTCTCACTTATAAGAGGAATCTAATGAACAAAATAAACTAATGGGCAAAAACAGAACC